>KZ063281.1:47474-65958 GCA_002091835.1 Anopheles maculatus
TGTGCGTGTATCGTTTGCAGATAGTCCGTGAGAAAGTGGATGTGCCGCGCGTCTAGGAAGCGCTGTATCACGTACGACGGCTCCAGATGGCCAATGGTTTTCGCGTACTGCTCTACCGCACCGGCAAAATCGCCCTTACTGTACAGGTGGTCACCGTACTGCTTGAAAATGCCTGCCAATCCCTCGGCATCGTACTGATTGCATTTTGCAATTCGCACCGCAATGTCGTACAGATTTTTCTTAAACAACACGTTCAGCTTGCTCTGCAGATCTTTCTCATCGAGGTGGAACACCTGTTTGCCCTCGGTTAGTATGTAACAGGTGCCAAATTCGGTTAGAATCGCCGAAACCTCCTCGATGGGCGTGGTAAACACGATGAATTTGTTCTGTATGTCAATCACGGTAAGGTTAAAGCCGCCCGGGCTTCTAGGGTTCCGCATCACCACGAGCAGATGGGACCGGTACCAGTGCAGGAGTGTTTTGCTGCCCTCGAGCGCATAACACGGACCGCGTCCGTCCGAGGTGTAGCAGTACACTGCATCATCCAGTCCCACCATAAAGTGGCCCTCGTTGTGTCCGGTCTGTAACGCACAGCAGCCGACCGGCTTTTTCATCGTGGCCAGTATCACACGTACCTCCTTATCGCGGCTGTGCAGATTGTACAGATACACGCCCGAGTTTGAGCAGACAAACATTTGCGTGTGCTTGTGGCAGTGCTTGAACGCGATGCCGACGATGTCGCTCGTACCGGCCGTTAGCTGTTTGAGAGTTTTCGATCGATCCCGGCTAATGTCCCCACGGTACAGCGATATGTTGCCCTGGGCAAATCCAATCGCCATAAACTGTCCACCCTCCGAGACGGCCAATGCTGTCGGGACCGATACCATCGTGCGCACCGTACGCAAACATTGTGCACCGTTCGCCGCGGACAGTTTCGACAGGTTCCAAACCTTGAACGATGGGCCATTGATATCTTCACCCACCGTCACTAGCAGATTGTTCGGTTTCGCTATGTCGCACAGCAGTATCGAGCCTTCGTGGCCCTTGAAACTAATCACCGACCAAGTGCGGCTAAACGTATGAATGTACCCGTTGGAATCGCAAATCACTATCAGACTGGTGCCATTTGCCGTTGCCGTAATCTTTGCGCCCTGTAACGCCCCGGATACGTTATCTTTATCCACTCCCTGGCGGAGGTCGAAAAAGTTGAACTTGCGCCACTGTGAAATACGAATGAAAGACGGGTTCGGTTTAAATTAACTTGCCGACAGGAATTATACACTCATCCACATCCTCATCACCTCGAATATTGCCATTACGGTGTGTTGTTCGGTTTGCCTTACGGCAAATATGGGATTAATTTATCCAATTAGAGCGATCTGCTGCAGTATTGTTGTTCTGCGACGGTGAATATGTTTTGATGAGCAATTTTCTCCTTCCATTCATCTCACAACTGTCACACTGACAGTTGGTGCCGAAAGCGGTTTGCGGTAGCATTTTGCTTTCTATTTCGGAATTTTTTTGTATTATTCCATTTTGATAAATAAAATTTAAGTATTAAGAAATTGCAGAATGAGCTGAGTAATAAAACCAAATGCTTTCTTATTTGTACAATTTGCTAAAACCTAAATAAATGCTAGCTGTCAAGTGAACCAAGGCTTGTAAATCGATGCGAAAATAGTTTGTTTACGTCGCGTGCCGCTTCAAGATACAAACAAATTTCTACCGGGAGCAACTACCGTAGCTCGCTAAAATTCTTCCGCAAACCATGAATTTGGAACCGATAAATAACGCGCTGTCTCAGTTACGCGTTTTGCGATCAAGTGTTGGTCAGGTGTTCGAAACCCTAGGAACTGGAGTGCGTACCGATCATGGCGAAGAAGGAAAGGAACAGAAGTTTCTCCAAGAGCTCCAGGAGCTGCTGAACTCCGTCAATGCAAATCTAAAGTAATAGCGGAATGGAGTGATAGTAGGTTTCATCAACAATACAGAGCCTTTGTTATCTCTTTTAGGGACTTTGAGTCTTGCATCAACGATCTGACACCTTCGCAAACGCCACTGAATCTGGCCAACTCAGCTTACCTATCGCTGGAAACCAACCTTGAACGCCAAGCACTGTATCCGCATCTGGTACAGAGTTACAAATGGCACGACAAGCTGCACGAATACAGCACATTCGCCTCGACACTGCTGCAACAAAACTCACTGAAACGCTCGTACTACACCAACACCAAGCGCAGACGTTCGCTTCCATCGAGCCACCTGGCCACCCCGCAGATGGTAGAAAATCTGATCGGAAGCATTCACTACAATAACATGAACCTAAAGATTGCGCGACCTTTCATGACGAATGCGATTCTTCATGTAAGCATCGGTAGACAAGATATCAACGTAGACAATACCTCATGCTTCACGTTTTCCTTCTTCCCAGATAACGATTGCACGTGTTTTACGAGCAGCGGTAATACTGAAGGGACTCCTGATCGAATGGGTAACGGTGAAAGGATACGACGAGTCACTGCTAGACGGGGTGGATGAGCAGTGGACTGAATCGAGGCATCAAGTATTTCGCAAGGTACAGGATCATGCACATTCGGCAATGCTGCACTTTTTCTCACCCACCCTACCAGAGCTGGCCATTCGAAGCTTCATAGTAAGTACATTAGGAGGCAGGTTAAATCGGAAGAGGTGGTGCTAAAAACAGGACGTTTCTTTCGTTTTTCACAGACATGGTTCAGGAGCTACGTTACACTGTTCGCAGATCCATGCAAAAAGTGTGGAAAACATCTTCATAACACGCTACCACCGACCTGGCGAGATTTGAGAACGTTGGAACCGTTCCACGAAGAGTGCAAACAGTAGGACATCGTACCACAATCGGCAAAACAACCTACTTGCTTGCACAGTTTAAATATATACTGGACCACATGCTACAACATCCGATAAAATTGTCTAATAAAAATGTATCAGAAGAAGAAAGCATTGATTAAGGGTAACTGTTGGATTGGCCTCTGCTAATCTTATGACGTAACTGTTTCACTGGTAATTTTGAATTTCACAACAAAACGACTAGGAAAATGCCATACCCTTTTTCCATTGTTGTTTCTTCAAATGTTCCCACAAACGCAACAGGAGATTTATTCTTTCAACGGTGTTTCTCTGCTATACATGTTTTTATTCACTTTACTTCGTTCGTAATATAATAATAATAATAGCTTCATCGTATCCCCCATCCTCCTTGTGGGTAGTAAATTGTAAACGCGATACATTTTCCCATTTAAAGTCGTACTTTGTGCAACATGGAACCAGGCTAACGCACCGCATTCGGTCCCCGATAAATTAGTACATATACATACATTGCTTACGCTAACGGAAAACCGAAAGTCTGCTAAATAATTCCTTCTTTCTTATCATTCAAAACCATTGGTATCGGCTAGTTTATGTCCCTTTTCTTGTTGTGCTGTGTTTTCCCTCTTGCCTTCTGCGAAGAAAACAAACATAAATAGTTCTGTACAACGTTTCGTTTTCAAACCAATCAATTCGGTGGTTTGTATTGCTAGTTACTCTATCTATCCATTCCGATTCCGATTTCTCCTGTTCGGGTTAGTTCAGACGTACGCTAAGCATCTTCTTATCCTGATTACAAACTACTCTACTCTCCCATGCATGCGCCATTCGTTACCCGATCTGCTTCCAAATCCTGCCGTAAACAATCGACGCCATCTTTAGTGAACCAGCACCGCTCGTAACTGACTAGTGCACACCAAGCCGTGGGTGCTGTGCGTGTGTTTTGTGTATGTGTGTATGTGTGCGGTTCCGTGATCCTGTCGACGGACATTCGATAGATAGCACCTCGGGGAAGGAGAGAGGACTTTTTATTGCTTATATACATATTGCTTGTCGTATTCGATTTGCACTGGAATGGTGACGTTGTGACGCTAAGGTTCCGCACGATGTGTTCACAGTTCCGTTGTGATTTCATCCTGCGGCCGAAAGCCCAGCTTGAAGAACTCATCCTGCAGCCAGAGCGAGCTGTCGTTCATGCCGGACGTCGACAGGTAGGTGCGCACGTGATCGAACGTATCGTCGAACGGATTGTTGCCACCTCCACCACCACCACCACCTCCACCCACACCACTCCCGCTCACCACGCCGGTCGTCGAGTGGTGGTTGGAGCTGGTGTCGGTCGTGTGCGACGATCGTTCATCGAACTCGTGCAAACTAATCAGCGAACCAAGGAAATGGTGCGTAGTCTGCATTGTCGGCAGAGTTCGATGCTTCTGCAGCTGAATCAATTCCGGCTGCAGCAGGTTACGCTCGTTCTTTTGGCTCAAGCTTGGCGATACGTCAGTTCCGGGCGTGTGCTGATGGTACGCCGCCTTGAAGGTAGAATGGTCCGACGAACCGAGCCGCGGATCGGACGCAGATGGTTGCTGCAGGAACTCGATCAGTTGTGCCAGCTCCGGCTTGTAGCGGTCAAGCACGCGCTCAGCCCACACGTACAGTCTTTGCCAGTCGTGCGGTGGCGCATTGATCAGTTCGATCGGTTTGTTGAGCAGGATCAATATCTTGGCCAGATCGCGCACCACCGGATGGTACGTAGCGGCACCGGCACTATCACCAGCCCGATGCAGTTTGCGTATCTGACGCCTTGTGTCGTTCAACATCTGCAGAAAGTATTCAGCCTGTGGTCGCAGCTCGTCCAACTGCCGCAGGAACTCAAGCCGGTCGATGTTTTCATCGATGAATGATTCGCGATACTTTTTCCGCTTTTGGCGACGCCTCAGTATGGCCATGACACCCACAATCAGCACCACGCACAGAATGGCACCGGCGACAATGCCGACGACAGCGGCCATGAACGAACCGGACATTTCCATCGGATAGCAGACGCGGCCCATAAACTCGCTACTGGTAGACCATTGCGCACAGTAACCGTTCGGACATTCGGACAAACATTCGCCCGTATCGATGCGCAGCACTTCCGCACACTTGATGCAGCCCGACTCGGTGCAGCGGACACATTGCTCATGGAAGCGTATACAGTCTGTGGAATAGAAGAAAAAGACAGCGCATTAGCCATATGTCAGACATGAAATATTGAGTCATGATCGTCTTCCACTACTAAACGAGTTGACTAATCCTATTCCTATAGCATTTCAGAATTGGTCCCAATTGGCCAGTATTTCTACGCAGCGTCAGACAGTGTGTGTTAACACGATTGATGCCTTATTTCCTTTCCAATTCTCGGACCCTCCTGTATCATTCAACCATTGCGTGGGTTATCTGTTGTGAGATGCGATTGGGGCCGGGATATTGGCATATATTAGCGTCACCTTTAGGCGATCAATAAAAATGCTTTAGCGGTCCGTGTAACTCTTCGTCGGTGGTCTTCCAAAATTTTTAAACAAATTCTCGAAACGATGTATCATTGAGACATTTATGATTCATAAAATATTATACACCAACTAACAAATTTCAATAGCATGTTCGTGAAGTCAGCTTTCAATAAGCATTTGGCAACAAAGTATCGATCAATCGATTTGGACATCCAGCTTAAGTTTGTCCCCTTAGGTCCTATCAAACTGGACTAGAGTTTAAACACAATGCAAAGAAAAACACCCGAAAGGCTTGCTCTCCATAACTGAAACTTCTAATACCAGCCAAATGAATCGGCAATACATTGCGGTGCACATTACCCATCCACCTCGTGCACCTATAGGACGCTTTTAAAAAGCGGACACACAATAGAGATTCGAGAGCAAGATAAAAACCGAACCTGACCACGTCCGTCGTCTTCAATGCCTTTTTGCATTTGAAATGGATATCGAACGGTCCATGAACGGTGATCATGATGTAATTGAGTCTGGTGGTCGGCGCAGCTCGGCGATCGAATGATCGGTTAAAGATGAAAATAAAAGATCCTCAGTACCCTCAGAGAAACTTCAATGCGAACGAAAAAAGTGACTCAGAAGTGAGGGTGCACTTGAAGGTGCAAATAGCGGCATACGAGATGATGATCCCTTTTTCCCGAATGTCTGTGTCTGCCTGCTGGCGGTATTTTGAGAGAGAGAGTAGTTTTACGTAAGACAAACACTACAAAAGCTACTTGGCGCTTGGATTTTAGGCGCACACCGCTTGAAGGAGATTCGGAAGATAAGAGAAAGCCTGCAGCTTCGAGCGTTCGTTGCGACATAAAGCGCAACAAGTCGTGATCAGCTTGTTTGCATGGATCGATCTTAATGTAGCATCCCATGCCCGGGGGGGATAGCTACAGCCAAGCTGCGTAGAAGATGTAGCCCAACAGTCTCTCGCACAAGAAGGAACCGGTGCTCGCATTCTAGTCGTGTGCTCGTGTGCTACGAGTCGGCTTTCCGGACAGAGGGCAATTACTTTTAATTATCGAACGCTGACAGTGCGGCAACAACATCGCCATTCGAACGCGTGACCCTTTTTGCCACTGATCTGCCCCCCTGGTTTGTGGCTTGCCCGTGAACGCTAACGAGGTGATCCTAAGCCCCAGTTACAGCCCCATCAGAATGTGGGTCAGATCGGGTCTTGGTCAACTGCCGGATACCTCAACCGTTACCGGGTTTTATTTAGCAATTTGTTTGGAATGTTTAATTATCTTACAAATAGTTTTTAAGGACATCATAATTCTAGCGATGAGATCGATGAGATCTTCAACGAGATCGAGATTGTAAGATTAGTATACTCTCGAAGATGATGCCGGGTTTGGTTAAGGTTCATAGTTTCAAGCTGGAAGTTGCTACACAGGTACCAAAAAACATACTGTGGCCCATTCGGCGAAGTTTGCAAGCCGTACAGCACAAGAATTCTAGCGCGCCTCGAGAGGGAACCGGTTTAATTCGTTTAGCAAACACAAAAAGCAACACAAGCTACAAGCTACACCGACGGAGAAATACAGGTCCTTCTCTCTGTTTGCGGGGTTTAGTTCCCGGTGGAGACGTCTCGTGCACACAGCACAACAATGTGCCCCCATCTTGTTTGGCAAGGGGATCTCGCTTCTACCCCACAAATACCCAGAAGTTGCAGATGCAGAGTGCACGCGATGCAACAGAAAGGTCGACCTCGCGAGCGCGCCCGTCTGTGTGTGTGTGTGTGTATGTATAAGGTTCGCAATTACTGTAAATGACGCGGACCGATGCAAGCGCAAATTCTACCCTGTTCGCATGAAGGATAGAATTGGGAGTCATCCGTCTGGTCAGGGAGATCGCCATTTTCAATAGTGTACACCTTTACTCCTTCATGATGCACTCTTCTCAGCAGCTTGATTCAGAAGCAGTTTTTTCGGTTCAAGCTAAGCCACATCTTGAAGGACAACATACCGTGCCAGTAGTAGGGGAGAGTTCTTTGTTTTTAATCTTGCTATCTTCAACTGCTTTCAAAGGGTAAAATAGCAGAAGAAATATCTCACTATATTGTGAACTGCAGGCAAATAATGATCATCGGATGAGTCAGAAGCGCAGATGGAGCACACAATTCAACCGTCTTCAATGCGCTTCCTTATTGTCGTCGGGATAAACCACAGTCACACACACTTGATGGCTTTGGTAGAAGAAAATAAAGAAGATGATTTATTTGTGGTTGGCAAGTAAAATGCTTAAACACACGCACATAAAGAAGTTGAATGATTATAGCTATGTACAACGACACACGAGCCACTACTAGATGCTCGTGGAAGCCGATCGCGTACGAAATTGTCTAAAACAAAGACAAGCGGGACAAATATAAAACGAAAACAATCTAAAACGCTATAAGAAAAGTGTTTTTTTGTTGAACATTTATAGGGAAGTAATTACCATTTCCTGTCACTGCATTTACACACAACGTTGCGATCTGCACATTAGTAGTCGCGAGGATCAGATCGCGTGGAATAATAATATTCATTTTTACATAATATATTCTCAAATAGACAGACATCAACACACACCAACACACATAAAAAGCGTAGAGGGCATCAAGCATCGGACGGTTTAATGCTCCTGGGCACCATCATGCAACAATGCAACTCCATTCATTTCGAGCAGTGTGATGCGATCGGACACACTGCATAAAAACAGATGAATGAACCCCGCAGAACTGTTATAAGTGAGGAAGAAAGAGAGAGGGACCGCGAGAAGTCCGGAATGATGAATCTGATATCTTAATCAAATTGCGCGGTTTTACCCTGCGATCATAAATGACATTACCCACACCGTTCTGGTGAAATGGTGCCACTCCACACGTCATGTCCAGACCAAGAGTGTGCTCCGTCGTTGGTTGGAACTGCAGCAAGATACGAGTCAAGATTCTAGAGTTACAAACCACAGCTTACGATTTACGGGGGACTGATCTGTGAGCCCGTGTGCCGGCGGTGGTTTAAATCATTAACCGTCTCCGCTTACTGAACTTTCTAAATGCCACTAAGTGTTGCACGGGACAAAAACCGCAACCGTGAAAGTGATTTCCACCGAACAGAAACGGAACGAGAAATGGATGTGGCGCTTTCGCGTTTGCCTAATAAGAAACACGAAATAGAACGCAACAACTGCTTGATTGAGACACCGATTCATGGAGACGAAAAGTTTCACACTTTGCTATGGTGGTTCCCCTTTATTGGTTCTATTGCCGCCATCTTCATGAAGATCATTTTTCCGTGTGCGTTGAGCAGATGTCTTCAATTATCGTCTCATTATCACAAGCGAGACAGCGTACAATGCCATAAAAAGAAGCTGAACATTGAGCAAACAAATACGAGCGTCGTCGATAGTTGTGTGCGGTCATAGTCAGCTAGTAAGTCATCACTAAGCTGAGCTGAGGTGACCGAATGCAGCGTGCGAATTTTTGGCAAATGCCAAAAACACACACCTTCATCATCTCTAACGACTGTGGGACTAATGGGGAAACGTGGAGAAGAACGGAGGCCCGGACACTTCCCCCGTTGTGAGGTGTCATTTTCCCCCCAGTTTCATTTATTGTTCGCACTTCGACAGTTGCCGCGGTTCGCTTGAATGAATCGCCACGAATGAAAGACACAGGAAAGGGAAGTGGATGGGAGAAAGGCTGCGGGGCAGGAGAGGCTGTCACTAGGGGAAAGAAAGTCGTGGGATTCTGCAACTCCATTCAACACCAACGCAAAAGGGGTCTCTCTAGTGCCCATTCTTCCGCCATTCTTCTATCCCGGCCAGAAATAACGTTGACATAAATTCGTTTCAATGGTTTCATGCCGAGCAAACGACGTAGATATCCTGAAGACATGGAGTCCAGAGAAGCGGGGAACCTTTTGCGTTTATCCCATGATGCTGGTGTGCAAGTTCCGCGGTGGTGTTGCCGCACGTTGTACGTCAATCGGTACGCCCGGGCACAACGGCAACTCCGTAACCACGTGGGAAGATTTCCGTCCCCGAAGTGTCACCGACGGCGGGACCACAATTCATTCGCCAGGAAACCTCCCACCGAAGGTGGGCACAGTGATGCTTTCCAATCGAGAATAAACGAATTGAATGCAGACAACTTTATGAGTATAAGTGAGCTTAAGCATGCACACTCGAGATACCGCAAGTCATGATCGTCAATCAGTTCCGGATGCGTAAGACGTCCTATCGCGCTTCACATATTGTACTGCGTTTCTGATCAAATTAAATCCCTACCGGAGGCATCAATCCACCTTCTACGGCCCTAGAGAACACAGCCAGCTGCCAATCCAGTAAAAGCCTCAGTTAATAAGCACTGAACGTACACAAACGATCCTGTTTTGTAGGAGTTTGCATTGCAAACTTCACCTGATCTCGGGCATGACGTGACACTACGGCGAACCGTATGACCTGCAAGGCACATACATAAGACACACAAGAGCGTGTGGTCACGCGTCGAGACAGGTCCGACATTACATTTCATTTCCCCAACAGACTTGTACTATACCGAAGCTCCCTTCTCTTAACCTTTCCCCCAGCCCGGTTTGATGTCCGCGTGTTGATATGTTAATGAGTGGAGAATTATCTGCAACGACACATCTTTACAAACCTATGCACTTTTGAGCGCAACGTATGATGGTTGTTCATTTTTATAGCTATTTGCAGGCTTAAACTGTCTCAAGCCCTCCCTTTCTCCGTGGTTTCTGTGGCAGAGCGGCCTTTGTTTATGGCCACTTTGTGAATCATTGCCACACTGCGAAGAACGGCAACGTGCAACGCATACGCTTTTCCTATGTCCTAGTTCCTCCGACTTTGCCGACCTAAGGTAGGGGAGCACTAGCTCGTAAAAATGTTTATTTATTGGCAAACTTCATAACTGCCAATGGCAAATGTAAGTACCCTTCATCCTCCTGCTGCTACAACAAACCTCCCCCCTCCCCCACCTCGGTAGCCTCTACCGCACTGCATCGCACAACTCGAGGCAATCTTTGGTGTATACACTTTTTTGCGTGCATGGCAAACGAGTCTGCAGATTCATCGCGGTTTGGCAGAGTGAAACGAACCGTACTGCCTGAAGTTGAAACAGACTAAAACAGATATACATGCCGCTCGTCCACGCCGCGCAACACGGCATACACCGTTTATGAATGAAATTAAGATTAAGATTATGGAGTCCGTGTTGCGCGTGGGTTGTTTACTGCATCGCAAGAATCTTGTTCCTCGTCACCGGCTTCCTGTGCACGGACACTCCACAACCCGGGAAACCGGTTCTGGTGGCAAGTGCAGTTCCGAAACGCGTGATCCTGGAATACCGTGAGGATGTGTGATAGTACCACCGTGACAGGTAAGAAGCGAGCTAACCATGACAGTTATGAGATACTGCACACGTCCAGACGATCATCCTAGCTCGCTGGCAACAATGTCCGGCACATACATACATAGCCATCCTACGGTTGGCATCCCTTCGAGGTACATGCAGGCTGTCGGCAGCAGCATATCATTAGGGATTATCTATGAAAGGACAGAATTGTCCAACAAGCAACAGGTGGGCAACAGGTTTGTAGCATAATGTGGGAAATTTACAACAGTTTACGGTAGCTGCTTTGGTGAATCCAATTAATGGATGACACTTGAGCAAAAAGGTTCTAGGCGTGAACACATTCATCGAGTGTTCCTCCTTCGGGCAGGAGCAGCTATACCATTGAACCTTTTTATTTACAAGATCCTAAGTTAATTTACCAAGCGATTTCTCTATTTTGATTTTCTACCTTATTAAAAAATTCGAATTTCATAACATCCGGAAATAACACTAATTGTAACGCAACCTAACCAACGGAACCGTCTCAGCTCAATGAGCATTCCCATTACGAAAAAGGATCTCCAAAAAAAAAAAATAATAATCCGGAATCTCACCTTCTCAAGACAAAAAAAAAACAAACACAATTCATATCGAATGTCACGATAGATCCGATCATTGTGCCAAACGTTTCCGTCCCAGGGATCGGTATTAAATTTCCTCCCTGACGCTCTATCAAACGTCCGGATAATGCGAGACTCTCTTCCGTTGAAAATCGATCAAACAAATCTGAGCTGCCTGAACTTGTCAATTTACCACGCATGTTGGCAGCAAAAAAAGATCACGAGACGTGCTGGTTTGGGAGAAGCGAAATCAACCACTGCTGGTCAGTAACCTTCCCGCGTTTCTGCCGAATATTGAATCAAATTTCATCACAGAAGTTTGCCTGTATGCTTACAAAGGAAGTCATTGAGACATCGTCGATGCGTTAAAAAAATCTGTTCTCCGCTGATAATGAGCGTGACTTTAAACATGAAAGTGATTGAGATTGCGATTACTGACGTGCTTTATTAGCTTCGTAGATTGTTCTAGACATGTCTTATCACTGTACTTGTGTGTAAGGTTTTTTGTTTTAAAGAAACATCCGACAATTAATCATGATTTAAATGCCACCGTGTCGTGGCAAGCAACAATTCCAAGAGCAAATGTATGACAAGGTTAATTAAAAACGTTGATCACCGGACCGGGAGATCTTACTTCCCTTAGCGCGTACGATAAAATGCAAATTCGATTTACACCAACCAAAAACAACTTTCCCTCCTCCCCCTAAGTCTCCCCGCCCCAACCTTTCGTTTCTCGATGCTTCCTTGTAAGGTAAGCGATCATGTGCTTATAATAATGATTATTAACACACCGGTCTTGTCTTATGCAGATTCGCTCATGTTTCGCTTTCTGGTGTCGTCCACCTGGTCTCGTTACGCTCCAAGCTACCACTCCACAGTGGCATTAAATCGGAAATGATGCTCCTCTCAATGGGCTACCCACCCATCCTCCGCAGCGCGACAGGCCCCTGCCGGTAAGCATTGGTGAGAGATTCCGGTCACCAACCGATCGGCTGGTCATCTCGTCTCGCCGAAGTCTCGTGTGCCGGCTCGTGTGCGTATAGGAAACCATAAACCAGGTCAGAGACTCGTACGTTGTGCGTTTGTTACGCACTTCGGTCGGTCGCGTAGCCACACACATCCGTAACCCTTGCCGAGTTGGGTTGCGGTTTGGCTCGTGTCGCTAGTCTGCTGCCCGGAACACGGAACGCGATAACGCGTATAACTACCAATCCAGATACCAAACGCGCACGACGACGACGACGCTTCATGGTGCTTATTATGTAAGTCGGTCGCGTCTAGAGCATTGCGTTCTGGACGATCGATGTCGTGAGGTCTCTTGCATGTGCATTTCCTTTCGGTCTGCATTCACTTATCGTCCACATGACCCATTATTGTCAAGCCACACGCTAATTTGACAGCTGAAGATCGCGATCGTGAGCAGCAAAGATCGATCTTGCGAGCTCTGCCCGATCCAGATCAACGGTATCGTGTTAGTAGGTCAGCAGCAGTGTTTGCGATCGCCTCGCCACTCCTCTCCTTCTGTGATCGACCCTAAATCTTCCTGCTGCATCAAAGCGCCTGGAAGCGCTCGTTGTCCTTATATTTAACCTCTTTTTTTACCCTGAGCTATAAGCGAACAAACAAAAGCAAAAGCGCACCACACAATAACAAATTATCGTCGATTAATAACGTTCACAGTGGTTGATTTAGTCTCCGTGTTGTTCGAGGGACAGTGGCCGTAAACAGCAGATTTGCAGTTCCTGAACCATTTCCAGCCAAACAGTGGAGTAAATTGATCAGTTTATAATTTGCGCGATCGGTGGTTTGCGATTATTGGATTTCGTTATTTCGGATACGAATGACCCAGAAAAAAAACACCAAAGGACTCGTGTTTCGTACGTTCCCGGTGAGTTTCGAACGCTCCACGATGGCTTCGCTCGTCCACAGTGTGGCTGGGTTGATGTTTATTTATTTTCCTCCGTACTGCACACAGAGATATCGACAAACGGAGTGCTGTTGTTGTTACTTCTTGTACAATCGAACCGAAGCAGTAAATTTTCGTGCGTGTTTCGTAGTGTACCTTGTCGAACTAATTGCAGCATCGAGGGGAATGTTGGGAACGTTTCCTTCTTTTTTGTGTGTGTGCCCATTGGCAAATAAAAAGCAAAAGTCGCCTTCGAATGTTTGCGTCCATCTTGGGTGAGGGAACCAGGGATAAGAGTGAAGCCAGCCATACGCAATCAACCACCAACAAGTGAGCTTTAAACTTTCAGCTGGAAGGTATACTCACACGCAGGCATTCGATCAGACACTGATTGTGCACGAAACGCGCACCCGGTTCCACCTCGGCCGGGTGATCCTCATGTGAAGAGATAAATTATTCCCTTTTTAAATGTACGTACTGCCAAATTTGGAGGACGATCCTTGTTTGGGTGGGTAGATTAATGATGGCGCGAAGAATAATCCGTGGCAAAATTACACTCCATCACCCTACTGCTTGGGACTACTATAGGTACGTTTAAAGTTCACATAATGCTGGCACTTGTTCGCCCAACTAACGCTGGCTCTTATTCACCACTTTAGTTTGATGATAAAATTACACATCGAAAGTCTCACTAGGCGTGTATGCTTTGTTTCTGCGATAAGCTGCGATCTATGCAACAACAGCCCTCGCTTTATCTCATCGGTGATCTCCTAGCGATGCAATTCGGTGCGTTTGCGCTTTTGCAGGGAATGCAACAGTGGAATGTTAATTGATTATCAGCATTATATGCTGGTGGTGGTGCGAGATAATGCCTTGGCCCGCAGGAACGCAATGACGAAACACGAAACGCGTACTCCGCGCGTCAGCTATTTGCCATAGTTCATGGTGTGTAGGTTCGGAACATTCGTGAAATGTGCGCCATGGATCGGGTTGGCTGCATTCTTCCAGCTTGGCTGAGAGCAACAATATCCTGCCCGTTGCCGTTCTGCAACGGGAAAAATGCTGCTGATTGCATGTGCGAAGGTGCAGAGGATTTATGCTGCACTTCGTACGACAGCACGCCCCAGGGCTTCGCTGCTAAGTTAAAGGCTTCTCGGTTCTTGTCCACTGATTCGCACCAAACGACCGAAACATACTTACGTCATGCCGTCAGCCACGGTAGACAAGTTGCTGCTGTCCAACAGCTGATCGAACGCTATCTGGGAGGGGGAGGTGCAGGGAGTGCAGAAACCGCGTGGTTTGCAGATGAATAATCGATCAGACCACACGCGATCCCGTGTGCTGACAGGGCTCATGCCGTTTGTCCAACATGACACCCGAGCGACGACGACGGAGACCTTCATGACGTGACGACGTCTTAGCACATTGAAATGCAAACCCCGTACACACACCCCCCCCCTCAGGATCGTCAGTTCCTTCGTACAAAATGGACAGAAACAATGTTAATGTTGTTGTTTTTGTCGGCTCGGGTGGGATAGCCGTAGATGAATTTTAACTTCTACTGAAATCGAAATGCTGCGAGGGTGTGCTGGCTGACGAAAGCTGAACTGAAAGCTTTTTTCGAAGAGGTGATAAAAACTTGCTGCTAACCGTGCCCGAGGCACGTCCGTAACTGATTTACTAAGTGCATCATAGATGCAAATAGATTCCACTTAAATGTAACCATCCGCCCTGGGGGGTTTTTAGCACCACCTTGACGCTGTTGTACATTAAAAGTTGTCTCGTAATTTTGGGATTACACAACAGTACAGGATTACCATCTCTTGGTAATGTTCACTGCTGATAATTTGCTTTTCCTGGTCGATAAATTAAATTACTTACTAATTTACAACCTGATTAGAACGAACGTTATTAGCGTTATGAATAACGATCCTAACCAAGATTCGTGCAACCAATTTTTTTTTGTTTTGCTTTGCCTTACCATAGCCACTCGCTTCCACGTTCCACAAAAACTACTCTCGACACGTTGGGTACAACGCAATACACGATTGATTCATCACACGAATCATATATTTATCTGATACTACAACCCACCAATCACACGAAACAACGGCTTTCGATCGCCATAAAAATCGGTTCGCAGACAAATGACATGGCTACAAGGCTTGCTCCTTTTGTACGAGCACCACAGCATCGCCCACAACTTGGGAATGGTGAAATTCTAGTCTCTCCTCCCCTTTTGCGTCTTACAGGTTGCGCAAATTCTTCCGAAAAAAAAATGGAAACAAACACACACACAGGCACATATGCTCGGCCAACAGAGAGTATACCTTTCGCGTTAGTCCTCTGTTGCGTTGGTGTTCCAATTAAAGCGCACTGCCCACACTAGATCGCGTGTGCGTGTGTATGTATTGACTGTACCAGTGTAACGCAACCGGCTGGCTGGCTGACTGGACGGATAAGATCAATTGACATGCTACATATTGCAGGGTCAAACAATTAGGGGGTTCACCAATCATCCGCACAGTGCGTTAAAGTCAACACTGAAGACATGGATATTGATGAGATAAGACCAATCATCCGCACAGTGCGTTAAAGCCAACACTGAAGACATGGATATTGATGAGATAAGACTTTAAGGGGTGGGCTACAATATTTCTATGCTTTACGACGAATATCGCTGGTATAGCTGTGTGGATTAGAGTAATATGCCGATCATTAAGAAGGTCACGATAGTGTGACCAGGCGTGCACAAAGCGATGCTTACATAATTTCGTTACAAATGATGTGTATAGCAATCAGATACAATATTGACAAATATTATTTGACGGCAATATGTTCGGATTGATCCCTAAAAGTTGCTTCTACACCTCCCGTTGAACACCTCTAGCGTTGAAGATCTGCAATCGAATGTCGCAATACATCGAAGTTGAAATACACGTGAAAATTCCTCTTAAAAACTCATCCCACTTGTGTATCATGCGCCAAGTAAGTTTCCCATCATCAGCCGCACGTCTTCGAGAATCTAAGGAATCAGTTGTTTGGTTACCTTGTCTTGCAGCTTGCAAGACACTCCGTCGTGCCCTTCGAGCTTCACGGCTTAAGCTAAGATAAATAGTTCACAAAATAAGCAACTTTGCATCTCCAGTCTTTCCCACTCCACCAGCAGCGCGGATTGTTTAATGTCAACGGACGCAACTGCCGATAAAAAAAAGGCCATTTGCCGACCGAACATTGGTACCATCATTTCCTTTGCGTTTCGTAGCTGCGTTTGTTTGTTTTGACAAATCGCTCGTTAGTCGTCAAACTGTTGAAATTCACAAACACTCGACATCCGGAGAACCTGCTAACGGCGCAAAAAGGGGACAAAAGTCCCCTTGTATGCACAGACTGGTTTACACGCAGGCACACTCAAACAAACGCGCCCCGGAACGCGTTTGGAAAAATAAATTATCAACTGCGGGCACCACACCAACGGTCCTTCGCCATTGTAAGCTGGGAAGCTGTCGGGAAGTTTTGCTGCATAAACGCTCGAATGCGTACGTGCACTAATCGTAGAACGTGAGGGTGCAACCGGATGCTCCCCCCGAAGAACGTCCACAAAACCTACCGAACGTTGTTCGTGAAGGGAGAATATTTAGAGCTGTCCCGATGGCGCGTTCCGTCGTTCGTGATCTACCGTCAAGTCGGTGCGCCAATTCAATTAGAGATGCTCGACCTATTTTGTGACCCAGTTTAAAAACTGAAGACTCCACACCACCGTAGAGAAGTTACACGTTTGGAACGATCAATTGACTTCTAGCGAACGGCTAGGTCAGCGTCTAGGATCATCTAATGATGGAGAGCGCTCTTTACAGCTGTCTTGCAAAAAGACATACGACACTGACAGGGCCCATACACGGCGATAAGTGTAGCGTATTGTTAGGAAGAAAGTTGCATACTTTTCCGCTAGATTTCTTCCCAATTAAAAAACCGTGTGATTGGATGTCTTCATCACGAGAAGAAGGCATTTGTTGACTCAATATTCCAACGCCAGCTTACAGGAGGGTCAATATTGACTCATGCAACCTAACGCATCGGTGCAACAATCCACAACAGCCTAAGGTCAAGTGGGATCATATAATACCGTTCGCTTTAACCTGATGTAACGGAAACTGGGGAGGTGACGGTCCTTTCGAAACGATGCAAAAATAATAACAAACACTTTGCCCAACGTGTTCCGCTTTCACTAGCGCTGCACAGAAATAAATTTACACAACTAAACGAGAGTTACGCGCGATTGTGGTGAAGACAAGCGATCAGCAGAGATGACACAGTTGGTACGATGATTCACAAGCAAATGGCGTCACTATTTGGTGGCTGATTTTGAGCCGACTTGAAAAGTGATCGTACGTTGCATACACGAAATAGGTAGAGAAGGTATTAAATATTAAACTAATTAAGTGATTAGTATATCGTAATCGGTCCACTTTGAGGTAACATTTTCCCACCGTACTTGTCGCCGTGCGGGTGGCGGAATTGAACATCTCCCCTGCTCAGCTGTGTAAATTCAATTGCCAGATTAGCGCAGCCGTGACATATTTCATCGGGCGTAACAGTAACGGCCACTCGCGGCACAGATAAAAAAGTGGATAATCGCACATATAACCTATGCGACAGATTAGCGCAGCCGTGACATATTTCATCGGGCGTAACAGTAACGGCCACTCGCGGCACAGATAAAAAAGTGGATAATCGCACATATAACCTATGCGACAAACTGGATGGCATTATCTCAATCCATAAAACTACCATCGCTATTAATCTGTGCATACCACCTTGCTGACAAACCAAGCCAACAACGGGAACTCTAACACCTCCCTCCGGCACGTTCACTTTGACGTTTCAGGATGGCCCTGCTCTGGTGCTGGATAAAACGGCTACTAAGAGGTTCTCTCGAAGCGTTTAGCACTTCACTTATCGCCATCGTACAGAGGCACCGACCGAGGTGACATTCGGCTGGATTTGCGCTGTGGAACGCTGTAATTCATATTCAACACTTCACGCGACGACGAAGATGACGTAACGCAGCGAGGTTGGGAGGCAGTTAAGAGGCATCGTACTACATGCTTGTGTGGTGTATCTCTGGTGCACACTCACTAGCACCTGGAGAAAAAAAAACGATCATCATCAATGGTGTGTGTGTGTGTGTGTGCATGCTTCATAAATCAAAATTTTCCGATCAACACCAAGGTTTCCGGTT
>KZ063282.1:0-11186 GCA_002091835.1 Anopheles maculatus
CGAACCGCCACCACATTTGGCACCGCTACCGACCTGTGGCCCGAAAAAGATTGCCTCGAGCGGACCGGGTGAATTACCACCGCGACAGTTGAGCTTCGAGCTGCTCATCCACGGTTTCGTTGACTTGGGTGCACTGGAAATTAGAGTTAAAAAAGGGGAAAGCGATTTAGTGAACATTTGGTGGGGTGGTGATCAGGGACACAACAACAGTAATTTTGGAGAAGCAAAAGGGGCATTAGAAGCAGAAGAACTCGGTGTAACAGAGTAATGCGAAGAGGCAAAGTGTTTTTGATACAACAGAAACGAGATAGAGAGAAAATTAGATGACGCAGATCAAATGTAAGATAGACGAATAATAAATAGTAAACGAGCAGAGAGTTAGAGAGATAGAGAGAGAGAAGTGGAGAAAGACCAAATGAGGAACTCTAGTGCTTGCGAACTGTTTAGCATAGTTTATGATTAGAAGTTGTGCTACATTGCACCAGTTTGCCGACCGTACTGTTAGACAGTTAAGTGATCGAAGAAATATGGTGAGATACGAATCAAGAGGTTGATCTTTCCTGAGGATTTTAACGTCTTTGCTTTAAACATTTCGCTATTTAGTGTTAATTTGAAGCTAGTGGCTTTGATGTTATTTTTAATGTTGAATATTTAACAGAACTAGTCATTTTGACAGCAGATAATGTTCATCATTAAGTAAATTGCATAGTTTCAGGCGTGTAACTGTTTGTGACAGCTCGCCTAAAGGTATGCAATGGCGATATTAGATTATTTTTATTTAAGTTTTATGTTGTGCTTTTTCATTTCGATGATATGTGTGTAGTTTCATTATAACATTAATAGTTGTAAGAAAATAATTCATTGTAATTTAATAAATAAGAATATTAAATTTAATTCTGTTAAATTAAATTGGTTAAATTTAAGTAACATTCAATAAAAATAGATAAAAGTGTGACGTGTTAAATAGTTAAGTGAAGTAAGACCAAAAATAGAAACATTCAAGAGGTGCCTTTGACAAGAAGAGAGAAGGACATCAGGCCACGAAAGACAACAAAACAGAGAGCGGCGATAAATTCCACCCGCAAGCCAGGAAGAAAAGGACACACACGCACACACAACCTGTCCGGTAGAAAGGCAAAGGGCACAACGAACAACGGGACAGGCAATGCAAACATAAGGGTACGAACAACACCAACAACAACAACAAGGAGTAAAAGTGCCACAGGAACGTAGGAAGAACCTTACCAGCTTTGTACATAGTGGAAAATGCTTTTCCTGTTTTCGTCACAAACACATGCCCGACCGTATTATAGCATTATGGCATTGGCAAGATTTTTGGGTTTTGGTGGTTTCGGATTTGTACACACACACATTCATGCGACGGGAACGCAAGACGATGCAATGTGATGGTGATCGTTTGGTGTGTTCGGTATGGATGCCATAATATCAAATGGGCAAACAAACAGATGACAGTTTAATCCGTGGGCCGTTGTTGTTTGTTCGTTTGGGTTGTTTATTGCCCCCACACGGATGTAACGTGGTGTATGTATGTGGTGAGCGCGATTCGATGAAAGAAGAGAAGAAAAATAAATAAATGAAAGGTAAATAAACTAGGGTAGTGTAACTAACGTTGAAGTTTATGTATGATTTCCAAGGCAGTCTAGCTGGGTTCTAACGGGTAGGTTACTAACTACACGTACGCATTCGGGCGGTATTTAATGGAGTAAGGTTTAACATTATTAAACACTGTGGAACCAATTAACACGCACTAAGAGATGAATGGTTATTACTATTATATGAGATCATAATTCATTATTACTACACGTGGACAGGTTGCAAACGATAAACCTTCTGATTAAATCAAGCCTTTCATCATCGTGTGTTAATCATCTCCGATCACCGTCACCGTGTTGATTAACTATTCAGTCTGGATTTTTTGTTATTGCCTACTTCAATCATATCACGCCCTATTTTCCATCACACACGTAACAATAAACAATGCATGGTATTTGATTTCCTGCCTCACAATATGAGCATAAATCGCAACCCAACAAAAAAGCAGTTTTCCCGATCGATGATCGCTATGCATCGCTGTCACCGTTCGGTGTTGTTGCTCGCGCGCATAATAATAATACAGCACAAATCGTTTTCCAAACACCGTACACGGGTAAGATCATTTGTCATTCGGAGTCCCATTTCGCTTGTCTGTGTTCGGTGTGCAGCAAATTGGTATTGTACATTGCGGCCGTTTTTGGGGCGCAATAGGCAAAGCGTGTATCTAATGGACAATAATAAGCAGTATAGCCTCCGCCTGACAAACGCATTCGGTAAACGCAAATTGTCCACGCGTACGCTGTGACGGGAAACGTGCCCCGACCGGTTTTTCCCATACGTTACGCTATGCACATTTATCTTTCTCGTTTCGATGGTAATTTCTCTGCGCTGTGTGTTGTTGCTGCTGCTTCATTGCCGTTGCGTACGGTTAAAAGGGAATATAGGTCAAACGTTGCGTTGCCGTTCGGAGGACACACTTGAGGTTGGATGGTTGGGGATGATTTAATCATGGCCGAAAATTGCGACCCAAGAATAGACGCATTTGTTGAGGGCGGCAACAAAAAAAAAACAGGGCGTAAAAGGTGATGCAGAAGATGGGAAGTGAGATAAAGAATAATAATTTTACTGTCGCAGAAAAGGAACTCCTTTTATAGGTCTAAAATTATTCATAATAAAAGTGTTATATGAGCATCGTTGTTTTTAATATTCACTTAAATTTTACCTTAAAAATGAAAAAGCTAAATTAAATATAAATAAGGGTGAGATTTTGTTTAAATTAAAACTAAAATAAAGTAAGAAATACTGAACAATGCTTAAACTAGAATGAAACAGAAAGAACATTCTGCATGTTGAAACACACAACGACACACAAATAAAGGCAAATATCCTTTCCAAGATGCAAGCTGCATTCTACTTCGCTTTCGGCTTAAAACGGATTAAAGTGGGAAGAAAGATGGTCCACTAATCCAACCAGAAGCAGCATCGTTTCGGGCCCATTTGTCGTTGATAGTACGTCTTAAGCGGTAATGCACACACACACACATACACGCACACATAACGATATAGATAAATACACGCTTAGCGTGTAATAAACCGCTTGAAGTCCACTTTAAAGCGCTTTTAAAGTGCCTTTTAATGCGGCAAATAAATTGGACCCGAGAGCCCCACAAAGTGTTTAATAATCTCCCGAAAGGAGCTTCAATCGACGCCCGGTTTTTGCTTTATAGTGAGTGTTTTAATTGCTTCAAAAATCGGTACAAATTATCCATTAAGTTAAAATTATACTTCATAAAAGCAAACTCGACAATGGGGACGCCTGGTGTTTTATGCGGTGCGTAATGTATTCTCATTTCTTTTGTTTCTGTGCCGAAAATACAGCAAATTAATGATGTTATGGCAATAAAATTATCATACTGATTTACCCAGTTTTGCGAAACATGGAATTAACTAAAGCCCCGACATCGATTCGGACGATTTTCTTGATTGAAATCATCATCACAAGCAGACGCTGCAGCGCATCTTGATAGTACGACGAATTTATCGACGCTATTCTACGACGACCGTCTTCCATTTATTGCCCAATCCATGGTACAACCATAATCGTACACTGGGACAGCACGTGAGGTGTCTATCAACCCTCGACCCTCGCTCTGTGACGGATGTCTTAGCTGACCAGCATCCGAAATTTGGTTCCGGTGGTACGCTGCAGAAGAAATCCAGCCAAAAACAACGGGGATAAGCGCACATCATAAGAAACTGGTTGAACGAGTGATTTATTACATTTTAATGCTTCCAACCCCATCGAAATAATGCCACAAGACGAAAGTGACGAATGGATGCGCTGCCGATGGAGCGTTGGTTTTTTTTTGTGTTGCTGGTGGCACTGCTGATTCGCGCCTTTTTTCGCACCTACTACGCACCAAATGGGTTCGCTTCGATAACCCAAACCCATAAACGTGTGTCGCATGCAATCACCCCCCGCCACACACACACACACACACACACACACACACGCAAGAGGGTGCTGAGTTTTATGGTATGGTCGCGAAGCTTTAAGAAATAACACGGCACCGATGAAGAGCGTGTAAATCGTAATAAAAATGCAATAAAGACACGCATCACTGCAACGTTCCCGTGAGCGTGAAGCAAGAAGCTTTCGTTTAATGGTGGAAAAAGCAACAGCAACAAGGACCGAAGACCGAAGACAACATTCAGGCCCGTATCCTGGACGAGACGATGCGAATGCTCGGATCGGCCCGTTTGTCGTCGGTCGTCGGCGATGCTGTCGACGGTGGCTGGCCGATGGTGATGATGTTGATAATGTCGTACCCGGTCTGTCATTATCGTCAGCGTTGTTTGTGTGCATACATGCGGAAGGATAAAAGCGTAACCTTGTAAAGTTATCATTAGCCGGTGGGTTAGGTTTTTCGTTTTCTTTTCCCCGTTCTTTGCGCGTTGATTACACAAAGAGTGAGTAAGATTTTCTGTTTGATTCGTTCTTGTTGGTGCGTGCTAAGCAGTAAAAAATAAATAAAATTAATTTAATTGGAGTTGTAATAATTATGTCTTGCATGAAAACGAAAAAAAAAATCATTTGTATTAAAGTTTAGGTTGTTTAAGATGTTTTTAAAACATTTACAAAAATTTTTTTAGTGTTGGTTTTTAGATGATATAACAATAACAGCACATGTTTTCATAATACCTAATTAGCGAACATTAACGTACTAGCAACACAGGCTCTAAGCATGGCTTTCAGATTACTTTCATTTCTGTTTAAGGAACGTCTTGGCCGTATTGCTTACAGATTTTTTTAAATATCACCATTTTTACCAGTTAGCAGCCCATAGTGTTGAGTGTTTTTAGGCTCAAAATGAGTGACAAATAAGCATAGCGTGCTTAGTGCTTAATTTAGTTTCACTCTTTACGGAACACGGATCTGTGCAGATATTGGACAGTCCTTAACGAAAATTAATGAAATTTGTAAGAAATGAAACATCTTAATATCTTCACATGAATGTAACTTGGAGCGGAAATCTGAAATATAAATAAAAAAGGAGAAAATAAGTGGTAAAAGACTCGAGAAGGTCCCTCCTAGAGTAAATTTGTTCGTCACTACACGAAAAACGCCAAAATGTATGCAAAGCGCAGTACATGTGACTATGGGTGTGGCTGATCTTCTAGGAGGTCAAAAAATATGAACGAATTGAAAGAAAATAATGCTAAATTTGAAGTTTAAATAACCTCTCCCTCTTCACGAGCTTTTCGTTTGATGGCGGAGGGCGACGGCCGAGTCTCGGGGAAGTGTTTTAAGCAATAATAGACATTTATTTTATTTAATAAATTTTGACCACATGAGACCACATGCTGCTTACAAATAATTCTAGGGGAAAGGGGGGCTTCTCGAGTCTTTTACCAACAATTGTAACCTCCTGCTAGCCAGGGCTCCTTGTACGGTGTATCCTGGCGCCATTTTAACAAGTACTTTAGGAACAAGATGAGGCAAGAATAATTTAACACTTAAACAATGATATAATGTACTGCAATTGTGAATTCATCTGAGAACGTTATTTTAATCGCGATAGTATTTCGCAATGAATTGCTGTTGTTGTTCTATCGTGCGCTAACATAACCTTATTCTAATGAAATCATTCTAGAACCACTGCGTTTCTACTAACTTGTAACGCAGCTGTTCGCGCCTAGTGGTTAGGCAATTCGCATGTATTACGATTCAGAGTAACGTACGTATGAAGAATAATCAATATTTATTTTTAAATTTCTGAGTGAATAATCGACACTTACAGGACATTACATAGGAAATTTTTAAATGAAGAATTTCTATCTTATAAAAGAAAAAAAAATATCCAAAGAAATGGAAAAGAAATACAAGGAAAAATGTCTTAAGTTGTGGTCTCAATTGAAGGTAAACCTACTTCCAATCAACAACAAACAAAAGACATCTCCCACCCAGCAATTCAATATGTCAACATAACTCACGCAAACCTAGAAACGAACAACTCACCTCATGCGTAAAATACAAACCCCTTAATGAGCTGTGAGATGAGCTTGTGAGGCGCACTAAATCTCATTACACACTGCTTCAGTTCATTAAGGTCAGCTTCCAGCGCCACGACGCACACGGAGAGCATGGGTGGGAGTGTAATATTTCCTGCCCTTACCACCCGTTTCCGCCCTATTCATGGGAGATTTGTTTTTCACGGAATATGGCAGCTTCTTCCGAAAACCAAAAAAAAAAACTTTCGGTCATTCTGACAGCTCCAAGTCAACATATTAACGTTAATGTTCGGAGCGAGGGAGAGCGCAAGTATCTGCGGAAAAACAAACAACAAGATTCTAATAAACCAATTTCACCTTTCGCCTAACTTTTTCACCCATCCTCTCGGCTTCGCCGAAAGCCCCACGGCAATGGGCGCGCCAGAATCCTAAACACAGATTGAGTGTGATTAGATTTGATTAGCACTGGAAGGATGAAAATGGATCGGTCCGGTAGTGACGCCCGACCGAGCTCGGTACATTCGCTAGTACGTATGGTGTTTGCTGGATGATGGTAAAATTTGCACCAATTCTCCAGTGCCAGCGCTGGAACACGCGATTATGGACCGGATCGTCCGGGTGTGCTGCTCCATCGCTCGTTTGCATGCAGCGATTGCTTGGCAAATGACAAGCAAATACGGTACGGGACGGTTGTTTGGTTGGAAAGGGGACGACATGGAGTTCGGCGGCTCATGTGTGATGTGTCCGGACGGGACGGACTTCCTGTCGCCATTAAGTGGTTAACCTATGGGCAAGCAAATTGCGGACCTCACTGCCCCATCAAGTCCCTGCCATTTGCCTCATTAGCTACGCCACCCTTGGTAAGGAGAAAGGTTCAGGATTTTGTGTGTGTTTTTGCTGTTGCTGTTACGGTATCGTTATTTTTAGACGCAGCACGGTGTGCGTTATGCTGCAAATTGTGGGAAGCAGCAACAACAAAAAAAATGCCATAAAAGTCCTTGCAAACTCGTGTGCCAAGGTAAACAAACCCGACCCGATCGTCATCACAGCTTCAGCTTCACTTTAACGGTTCGAGCAGCGGAGAACACGCAATCATATTGGGTCCAATAATGGGCCATTGCACTGCAAATACCGGCTAACCGTTTGGTAAACGATTACGGAAAGGAAAGATCATCATCTGGGCCGGATGACGGACGACGTTCAGCGATTTTGTTAGTTTTTGCCCTAAATTTGATTCTCCCGGCTGTGTGTGTGTTTGGCCCGAATACTGAAACTTTTGTGACACGATGATTGATTTCGTGCCCGTGCTCCGATAGCGTCCCCCCCCTCCCCCGCCGGTGTTCCCCGTAAAGCCAACATGGCTTCTCCGTCTGGGGCACTAGTTTCCGTTTGGTTGGGTAAATGTTTACCATTCGTCTTTCCGGCTCGTTTCATGCGGGCACACATTGTTCCCATAGCAACGATCCTAAATGAACTAGTGTGTGTGTGTGTGTTTGTTTGATATTCTTTCTCGCACACTAACATGCTCGGGCGATGAAGTTTGCAACTATTGGCAGCATCATGCCCCGGCCGACCCGATGATGAGCCCGATTGACTCCAGAAATCAAATGTTTATACTGCGATAAAATTGCCATTCGTTTATAGCTTTCCCGTCGTTGGTCGTATAAAAAAAGCAAAGAATCCTTTTTCATTCTTTCACATACACACACACACACACACACACTTACGTGACACATCTTTATGCCACAGGAAGCAATTAATTTGCGAAACTGTTGCTAATGGTGGCGTTCGGTTGGAAAAGAAATAACAGGCACACACACACCTAACTCCCTCGAACGATTTATGACTTATGAAGACAATCGTCATCACCGGCATGCGAGTCAATGCAACAAATGTGTGAGGTTTTGTCTCTCTATGTGTGTGAGTGTGTGTGTCAATTGGTGCAATAAATTTGATGGGTTGTGTATGGAATCGAAACAAGGTCGTTGCATTTAATTGGCTGTGTTGATGTGTTTCGCATTTAAAATTTACTGGCCCGCTTTTTGTGTCCGGATTTATGACGGCCATAATTAAGTGTGGTGCTTGCCGGTGAATACACAAAACGGTCTTTTTATATCTCTTCAACACACACACGCACACGCACACAAACGCTCGCAAGCGTTAATCGTTGAATGGATTAAACGATCATTCCAAACGGGATTGTTACAATATAATTGTGGCACCAGATGGAGTTGGTAATATATTGCAAAGGAAAGGTAATATTTCATTGGATATTTTAACTTATAAACGTTTCTGTGGGAATATTCACAATAGAACACTTTTGAAAATATATTTAAAAATGTTTTCTCAGTTGACTACGACTGAGATGCAATCGCAAATTGCATAGCTTTAGGCGCTTATTTATAAAGAATCATTTCTGTTTATTTTTTTTTTGCAGTGTTCTGTTTGACCGTTCTTTGTGAGACTTTCTAAAGGGACAAACAAATATTTTTAAAAGGAATTATAATGTCTGGACCGTTCCTTCTAAGTCGTTTAAATTTAATTAAGAAATCTAAGAATGGCATTGCAAGACCTGTGGAGGTTCTAAGGCCAAAAAAGACGTAGGATAGATGTCATGCTAAAATCGGTACATGTTGTTAAACAAACTGTACAATCAGTTAACAAAGCTAAAATAGTAAGGAAGAAGTAGTATAGGAAAAAAAATTGCATAGTTTTAGGCGCATTTCGAAAAAATGCCTTTCCATTTAAAAGTTGAATCCTTTCTTCTTCTTCTTCCTTGGCACTACAACCTCGTGAGGTCTTGGCCTGCTATTGCTAGCTCTCTGTGACTTAGATTTTACCCGTAGCTGGATAGTCAGTCCTGCATACGGGGAGGCGGTCCAGCAAACAGCAAAAGCAAAACATATTCAAATAAAACATAGATGGTTTCACCTGTTGACCATTCATCGATAAGCTGTAGCTTGGAATTGTTTTTCTGGCGATATAAAGTATGAAAACTACGAAAGTTTCTTGGTCATGGGAACCTATAAGGGGATAAAACAAGCTTCTAAACACTAAACCATCTGAAAAAGGTTATAACAAGACTTCAAATGCCTACATTTAGGCGTTATAAACCAAACGCGACAATGGGGATATGTAGAGCGGAGCAAGCGCATTAAATAAAAGAATTTTATAAAACATTTTGAATTGTATTAGTTGACAGGTTCATCAATTGATAAACTTCAACCTAAACTAGCATTTAAGTTTCATACAAAAGCACAATAAAGGGTGGATAAATGATTATACTGCACGGCAAAAGCCTTCATTCCTACAAACTCCATCCCACAAAGCTCGCCCATAAATGAAAGCGATTCTAAAAGGTTAAATACATACATTAGGCGCTAAGCTAGCTGCCGAATGTCAGGCGTGGCATATAAGGAAAACCGTAAACTCATCCAGGAAAAGGTCGTCGGAACCGTTTGCGAAGTGAAAGTTTCCGGTTTTTGCGCAACAGTTCTAATCTACTGCCTGACCTCTCCCCATATTCTTTGCTCGCGCTACTCACTTGATGTAAGGCTGATGCAGGGCGACCAGGCTCGCATGAATTCCGACACTAACGGCGGCCAGGTGAAAGTAGTCGAACAGCACCGGCAGATGGTAGTGAAGCCCGCGGCCAGGATGAAAGTTGAGCTGCAGGGTGCGGGTCGAGGCTAGCGTCAGCACGTTCCCGTTCGTCTGCTCGCCGAACCACAGCTCGAGCTGGAGCGAAAATTCGGCACGCTCGATCGATTCCTTCAGGTGCCGGCTGTCGACTGCAAATAACAGAACAAGAAAATCGTTGATGGGTTACGCTTGCGATAAAGTTAGGTACGTCAAACTTTTCCTCAAAGGAACACTCGTGTAAAGCTTCAGTGTGGTATAACGTGTTATTCCGGCGTCATAGCACAAAACCTACACAAAACTTGTAGACAAAACTAGACGCAAATATTTGCCACCATCAAACTTGTGCTTCAGCCAATCTTCCGTTCGCCGTCATACATCGGTATAATGCAGGAAATACACAACCACAGTGCCGGAAATGAGTCCTCCGACCCTAAAACAACCAATCGATTTCCGAGTGGGCGTGTGATTGAATTCGACCCTAGCTGGGTTTGTATGCATGGTTCCAGTGGGCCCATAAACCTCAATCCTCAAACAATCGAACTCACATCACAGATTGGGGCGAGTCACGAATGTTCGGTTTGAAACAACCCCTTTGACCATACACATCCGTGTCTGCTTTCGTGTACCGACTCGTACCCCGTAAAAAGACTCTCAGCGATCAATAAGTATCTTCAACACCTACGACCGAACCTGCCGACGTGTACGGCGGTCGACACGGTTGCGCCGAAACACGACACCGCCGGTGGTCGGTGATTTATTCGTTGACATTTTTACGCTGAATTAGGCAGCATGGCAATTACATTAGCATAAGATGGGTCGGCAAGTGTTGGCTTGGACCGGGATGTAAGTTCGCTAACACACTCACACCTCGGGGTGTGACGGCACCAGACCTGGGGGACGGGGAGTGGGGAAAAAAAGGGTTCCTGTTTGCACAGAGTTTGTGGGAAATTTAACACCACAACGGCATGTGTGTGTGGGCAAAAACTGTTACCGAGATTTTAAACTGATTTATACACCAACTCGGATCGTCTCGGCCGCTGGGCGGCAAGTGTCGGAAGTTTGCTTCCTCGGAAAAGCTTAAAGCAGCTTCCCTAGTGGCGTGTGGAGGATCGCTTTTCCTAGACATCATAATTTTTGTGATGATTATCAGAGGAACGGGTCAATTACGGGGACATGGGTTCACAAACCAACCGCAAACCGGGCTGCGAAACGAGCGTCGGAGTAATGTTTTAATATGGCACATTAAACTAATCTGATAAGTCGCAGGATATGCAACCAACCGCCTGGGAGACTAATTTGATTATAGCCGGAGATGAGGAAAGAAGCAAACGATTATTGAACCGGGTTAAGTAATAATGGGATACATTTACGCTAGTTTTTCGTTGTGTTTTGTAAGCTGTACGATAGCTTTATCCTCTGCACAGATTGTCTATTTATCTGATTATTAGCTTAGCCGGTTAAGCTTCCTGCTGTACGTC
>KZ063282.1:11196-24791 GCA_002091835.1 Anopheles maculatus
CTGAACGTCTTTGCTGTTAAATTGTTGTCTTGATAATATCCTCGTAAGAACAGGCTCGTAATCGATAATACAGACTTAGTACGGGTGCGTTATTTCTCTTGAGATAATTTCTTGATGCATTGTGCGCCTAAAAGTATACAATCACTATGAGTAGAGCTGGATGATGGTTGAAATCTCAACATATTGCATATCTTCAGGCGCATTCCTCTGTGTACGAGATGGAGTTAAATAAGTACGAAATTTTTTAAACATTTTAAACATCTAATTTAATTGGGGATATTTATCTGTGCTTATCAAGCGTTTACGCTCACGCATTTTAATCATTTTTCAGACGTTCCCATTATAATAGGGACTATCTATCCGGATAAATGGTATAAATAAACGTAGTAAACTGTTGTATTGGCTGCATGACCTATAGCAAGAAGAATCCTACCTTAATCGACCTTAGTGAGATACTAAACATCTCCTGCAGTTATGCAATTTACCATACAAAATAACCTTTATTCTAACGTAACAGATATTCAACGAACACAAATGCTCTGTTTTGTTCCACTATGAGAAAGACTCGTTTATAAAATGCTTGTGTACGGTAGAACATCTATTCTGAGAAATTTTCTCGACACACTTAACCTCAGTGCGTTCATTAAATGACGATTTAATGTGAAGTACGCTATCAAACAATCGTACAACGAGGTTCCAGGTTTAAGCTTCCCTTACCGATGAGTACTATTTACCCAGTCCGCAGTAGAAACAAATCATTCGAATAGTACCGATACGAGACTTGGGGAGACTAGGTCACGTGTTTTACCGAGAACGCCGTCGATCTGTTCGTTTGCGGCAAGAGCCCACTAGAAGATTAGTTCGTTTGCCATTATGCGTCTGGTGAGACCAATCCGAAGCCTCTGATTGGCGTTCAATAGCATCGGTTTGCAACGTAAAGAGGCAAGTTGGCTAGCGATTGAGTGTGTGGCTGGACAAAATACTCGGAAATGAGGTTGAAGTTGAGGCTGCTTGTTCGGAGTAGGAAAGTTCGGTATAAGAGGATGAAGATTCGTGGCGTATTCGAGGGGTGTGAAAATAGAGAGCAGATTCCAGGTTCTTTGAAAGTTTTCTACATTCTTTGGTTACCGCAAGAATGGTTAAGATGTTAAAGCATTTGAGGAACTATTTTTTAAGGCAGAATTGTACACCAAAACATCCGCAATTGAGGTACACAGATTGATGAATTTCAAAGTACTAAGTTATCTTTAAAATCTTCTCATACCTAATAGTCTTTATGATAGTATCTCTCAACAAAAATAAAACCTGAGAAAAGGACAAAAACATGCTCAACTCGACCAGTTTTTTGTTTCACTCAATAGCGCCGTATTGCTTTCAATCGATCAGCATAAGGACCTGTGCGGCACTAGAGCGTGCAAGATACCGGACGCGGCACTCGAGCCAGCGACGACTCAAAAAGGACTTCCACCGTCCGACCCGGAGCTGAAGTAGCGATTAAGTACTATTAAAAAGCACTCGTCCCCTGCAGTTGGCATCTAATGGCGCTCGAGCTCAGTCGCGACGTTGTCTAGGTTTGTGTATGTATGTGTGTGTGTGTGTACATCCGGGGACGATCGATTCGCCATTTCTTCAGAGGAATCACGAGGTTAGTGGAGCGCAAGGTTTCGAGTTTTTCTTTGTTTCCACGCTTGCACGCGAATGTACACCAAAACATCCGCAATTGAGGTACACAGATTGATGAATTTCAAAGTACTAAGTTATCTTTAAAATCTTCTCATACCTAATAGTCTTTATGATAGTATCTCTCAACAAAAATAAAACCTGAGAAAAGGACAAAAACATGCTCAACTCGACCAGTTTTTTGTTTCACTCAATAGCGCCGTATTGCTTTCAATCGATCAGCATAAGGACCTGTGCGGCACTAGAGCGTGCAAGATACCGGACGCGGCACTCGAGCCAGCGACGACTCAAAAAGGACTTCCACCGTCCGACCCGGAGCTGAAGTAGCGATTAAGTACTATTAAAAAGCACTCGTCCCCTGCAGTTGGCATCTAATGGCGCTCGAGCTCAGTCGCGACGTTGTCTAGGTTTGTGTATGTATGTGTGTGTGTGTGTACATCCGGGGACGATCGATTCGCCATTTCTTCAGAGGATCACGAGGTTAGTGGAGCGCAAGGTTTCGAGTTTTTCTTTGTTTCCACGCTTGCACGCGAAAGAAATGAAAGGATTTGATGCTTTTGTTCACTGTCCATCGGTGATCGTGGGTCGGATGTTTTTACTCTCGGTTTTCCATTCATCCATCCAGCACGCGAAACTAACTCGTGTGCGAGAGGCTGTGTGTGTCTGCGTGTGTTAGAAAGTGTGCGGCATAATGAAAGAAAAGGAGAGCAGAAAACAAGTGGACATTATCACGTTTTATGAGTGTGCTTTAAATTCGAGTAGTTTTCGAAACGCGCAACTAAACCCCGATGCCGACGGAAAAAGGGTGCGGCAGCATCGGACCGACCGAAGTACGGTTCACCGGGATAACTTGTTTTAGTGCCAAGTGGCCAGTTATCGGGAGGGGTTGGGACCCCCCGGTTTTCTCACACCGTTCACCGGTCGGCAGTAATCTGATCCGGTTTTATTCAAAGTTCATCCGATACGTGGTGCTTCCGGTGTTGCAGGGTGGCGTGACAATCAACACACCTGGGTGTTTTGTGAAAGGGCACTGCGCTGTTCGCTGTAAAAAGGGCACACCTGGAAACAGGCCCCATTTTGTTTAACGATGTTTTCTGTGTAGGAAACGATTTGTTCGGTCTTAAAGAGGGTAGAGTGTACATTGAATGACATTTGTGCCGCTTCGTAGGCTTAGTAACATAAATACTAATTAATTTGCTAACATATTTTACAGATCATGTTGCAGATCATTGCTGTGTTAAACTTGCAATAAAACATACAATAAATTGATTTGTAAATTTGTTAACGTAAATTAAAAGAGATGATGATTTTAAATTATTCGTTATCGATTTACCATTCTACAGTAGCGGACAAAATAATAAGACCACTGCCATATTCATTTTTTTAACTACTACTTTTGATACTTATAATGATTATAACGTTACCAAAATTTGGTAAATTCGTCATAAAAATCTTAACTTTCTATCGAAATTTTATTGTTCGCTCTGAAAGTCCAGAATCAAGGCGATAGTATCAAAAACATGAAAAAATACCAAAGATCTAGCGACATAAATATCACAAATTTGATAATAATCAAACTTTATATAAAAATTTGAGAAGTAAGCAGGAAATGTTCAAGACATTGCAAATATTTTTAAATTTTTATTAAATGAGAGAAGCGGTCTTATTTCATTACTTCACTGGTTTTAGCTATGTTTTCTTCATAATGTGCAAAAATGGAGACTCAAAAACGTCCTCTCGATTGATCCGATCACCGATTTATTTTCCCAAGAACTTCAACTAATACCTTCATTAAAAAAAAATTTGAATTGATTTGTTGGTTCGGTGGCCCACGGTCTGAACCAGGATTCAAATCCCATCTGGATTAGTAAAACTAAGCCAAGAATGCCAGTATTGGCAGCCCCAAAACCTTTTGATCAAGGTTGTAGTGTCAAATACGACGAAAAGATTTTGTAAGAAGTATGTCAGTTGCTAAACGTTTCGGGATGAGTTTATCTGTTTCGATTCAGGTGCTGTGACTGCTCGAATGTTTGACAGAAGATGGTTTCAAATTTCTCAGATGTTCAAGCTTATGGCATCATAGACCCGATTGTCAAGAAAATCAATACATTTTATATAGAAAATAAAATTCAAATAAGGAACAGCCCTGGTAGATAGGACTGAAGAGAATTTTTAAGTAAGAAATTAAATATGAAAGCTGAGAGAGAGAAAAAACAAACAAACAGCTTAAAGAAAATAGGAGAAAAATAGTTAACAAATTGAAAAAAAAAGACAAAGTAATGTCAAATAAAAAGTAAAGTAAAGTAATTAAGAAAAACGAATACAAATCAAAGTAATAAATAAAACACACAATCAAATGGCAGTACACTTGTACGACAACTTTTAACTCCAGCATTTTGCAGTCCCATCCATTGTAACCGAGCCTTCAATAAAACGGACCTTCAATGTACGAGCTATGGTTCCGCCCTGGTGTCGTCCCGTTGGAGCCATTGAAATGGCCTTTTTCCTCTGTCCTTCACTGCGTATCGTCCCCTGTTCCTCCATTTCGTTCCATTTAATGGGCAAAAGAGGGAACACAAAAACACCCGTTTGCGTGCCATCAATTGCTACTTTACAGTTCATTTTCAAACGTAACCACCGTAGCCTGCAACGCGCTCGGGAACTCGGGTTTTTTTGCTGTGTGTGTTGGTTGGGTTCGAGAAGGATGAAACCGTTGCCAAAATCGATTCCGTTCACCCGGTGAAGGAATCCACCATACTGACCATACATGGTGCCAGAGCTGATGTGGTGCTGCAGTCCACACGCAGTCCCTCCGCACACACACACACACTTGGCAGGGCGAGGCGTAAGCTTTTATCGATCGATCGAACAAAAACAACTGCTCCGCACGTATGGCAGGACACACGAACGGGTGGCCACTTTGGCGGGTGACGGCGCTCGATGGCGATGTTGGAAACGCTGGTGGGCAATATGTTAGAGCCTCGTACATCGGTGCGACCCAGTTTTGTTTCTTCTTTTTGTTGGACTCTCTCTAGCTCTCTCTCTCTCTCTCTCTCTCTCTCTCTCTCTCTCTCTCTTGCTCTCTGTGCCATTTATCGGTGTCGTTAGGCATCCCGAAAAAAAAACTTCATCCGACGCTATCGTTCGCAATCCACAAATCCGAGGGTATCAGCGCACCATCGGAGGAGTACCTATGGACGGCTCTCGAGACACTCCCTTGGGCAGAATACGTTACGGACACTCGACGCGTGGGGCTGTTTGAGGGATGAGTGCAGAGACAAACACACACACACACTCACACTCACAGCAAAAGTAGATGGACGGCGTAGCAAAGAAGAAAACAAAACCGAGGAGAACCTAGCCCGAGAGTATCGAATTTCTTATTTGTCTTGCCGTGGCCCGAAACAAGCAAATATGTTGCGTTACGTGCCCATCCAATCGTTGGCCAAAAGCCCAGAAATTATGCACAGACAGAGAACTCGAGTCAGTCAGCCCGCGCCCAACTTCCTTTGCCAACACTCGACGGCGTACGTACTTATTCCGGATGGGTTGCGGTACGTTGTGGTCTAAAGGACGACACCAAACCGTACTGGGGGAGCGGGTTGTACAAGAGCAATTGAAAACAAATGTGCGCATGTTCCGGGCATTCATTCATGCAACCTCACGACATCTCGTGCTCCACGCTAGCCGCACGTCATCGTTATTGTGGCAAACGGGGTCTCGCTATACATGATAATATCATGTGTGTTTGTGTGTGTGTGTGTGTGTGTGTGACTTGGCATTTACGAGCGCAGCGTCAGCACCGGGTACCGGCAGAAACGACTGTGAGACTACAATTTACGAGCTAATGGGTTTGCATACCTAACGACCGACGATATCCACCGCACACATGCACACAGATAAAGTGCCGAGAGATCCTGGGAGTGGTCGTTACTCGTCATCACCCGTGCACCGTTATCACCCCCCAATCACACACACACACACTCACAGAGGACACGTGGAACGGTATGCCTCTTCCGGGAAATAAGGCGCCCCCGAGCCGTCCCAGACATTACGGTGCAGTTTTCGTTAACGACGCCATTGCTGCTTTCTCCAAACTCGTTTTGCAAACGGGGAACGGTTAGAATCTGGCGAGCCTTCGTGGCTGTGTTTCGGGAAGATATGTCTCATTTTGTGTCAAACGGCTTGCGGAACCGATGGAGTCATAAGCGTATGAGTCTCATTTGGTGGTGGTATTAATCGAATTTTGAGGGCATTATCGTTTGGGTTTTGGTGGCATTTGTAAAGGAGAAATGAATGAGGAACCCTTGCCGAAAGTCGGTTGAAAGAACGTTGGAATGGAGTGGAGTTCTGGTGGCAGGGAACTGAATGTCTGAATTAATTTGAATTATGTAGTGATGTGGTACTATTACGTTGTTTCTGTGACTTAGAATTTGTGAAGTTTAAAAACGAAATTCACTAATGTTTATGCATCGGTTGATTGTAGAGATTAGACATCTGGAAGAATCCTTTAGAGTTAATCCTTTAGTTACTTTAGAGTCCGCAATGTTTTGAGAGCAGACAACAATATCCTGTCTCGAATACTCTAATGTAGACCCTCAAGAGAGACCTTTGCCAACAAATACCAATGTATCTACATAGAAATAACAATCTGATGTTAGATCCTGCAACATTTTGAGATCTAAAATTTAGGTGGCTGAGACTAACTACGCAAGATCTTGACGGTCAATTATGCATGATCTTGATGGTTATGGGAATACCCGGTAATATCCGGCAAGAAATTGTTGAACAGCTTGAACAGCGTACACTATCTAGCCTGGTCAAACTATCGCAATTTTGTACTAGAATGGAGATGAAACTCGATAACAGTCCTGCGCATTTAGATCTAGAGGATCTTATATTTCACGGCTGTTAAGATCCAGAAAGAATCCAGTGTGTACTTGATATCCAGAGCACGATGATCAAAATAGTTTAATCCAGTTTGATATGTTCTATTCGGCGCGTAATCTGTACACACCTAAGCAATAACAGTACGACAACATCGTACCAAAGAAGTTTGAGTGTTATATTCCATAAAAGTAAGGTTATACTATTAACAATTCAGAACCCATAAAAGAAACCGTCTTCATCGTTAAGCTGTATAGCTCAGACTCCTGGTTATTTCGATTCAACAATCATAAACAACGCTGCTAAGTTGTTATGACACAATATTCACATTCAACAGTGAGGAACTTAGAATTTGTATTGAGAAATAATGAGACACGAAAGTCTGATTGAACAGGATGAGCAACTGGACGCAATAGCAGTTAAACTTCCTAAGTAATATTTCTTCATCATACATCTTCTAATGGCGACTGTGCTACACATTATCGGAGCTAGCTGAAAAAGTTGCTGAAACTGTTTGAAAACTATCGCACCGCTCCATAAAACCATTCGACAAACAGTCAAACAGTTCAGTACGCTTGTGACCTTTGCCGAAGTATAAACTCTTCAAATCATGGCACCAGCTAACCCAAAGAGACAATTGGAGTACCTGCTGCTCATCATTACGCTGTGCAGTAGTATTGTGCTGAGTCATTCCGAATTCTTAATCGAATCCTGTGTTTTGTCTATCGCCAGAACACCATCCCCAATCGGCCCTTTGCCTACCTACATTAATTTGGATGGTGCAATGTTCACCTCGAACGACACGTTGCACAATACCACGGTCGAGCTGAACGAAACGTTGCGTGCATTGACAGCGGTAAACACCAGCAGTTTAGAAGTGATTCTGTTTTGTTTGGAATTTTCCACCACAGATAAGCTGCTGAAGGCGTACGTTTCACCTGATCAGCTTGCGTGGCAGCTGAGTGCAAACTCGCGGTACAGTTTTCTCAAAGATCAAAACATTTCGATTTTATCGATCCGGTACGAGAACAATCCGCAACAACTGCAGCTGTGGATCAACAAACGTCAGCTAAACAGTACCGCAAGAAGTGGGTTTGCTGTAACGTTAGATCGCTGGAAGGAGTTGAGCGTATTTGTGCAGCCTCGTGAGAATGATCCCTTGCACGGTGATTTGGTCGACGGACGAATTAATAGTACTTTTCGGGTATCGTTTTCCTTCGCATTTCCGCCGTTTAAAAGCTGCAGTTCAACATGTTTTGTAACGAAATGTGTGCAGATACTTTGGGTGGTTGTTTTGTTTCTGGAGGTAGTGTAACTTCAAGGGAGAAAAATCATTCACTAGTTTTATTACCGTTTTGCTTACTTCCACTCAATATCCCCTTAGAGAACAGCGGTACAATACAATCGTAAAATAGCCAAGAAGTTGAATCACGCTATAAAACAAACCAAGCCTCGATAATGGAGAATGAATTCTATCGGTTAGAGTTCAGGGCCAGCTGCTTAGAAATAGAGATCTTTATGAAAAAAATAAAATCTATGTAATGCAAAGGATTGTTTAATCTAATGAAGCGGTCAAAATAAGTGTTCTTAGTTCTTAGTGTGACATTGTAGAAAACAGAGATGATTGATGACAATATTTTCAACCATAACAACCGTGTTTGTATCGATCAGCACCACTTTCAGATGTTATTGAGGAGCATTGAAAATTATCCAGAATAAAGCATCGACTCAGGCAGATTACTGGACAATCGGTTTAGTTACGTCCAAACTCCGTAATCAACACCGTAAGGCGATTCTTCTTCTTCTTTCATGGCCTAACGACCTCTTAAGGTCATGCCTGCCATTTCTGGCTTACTAGACTAATTGATACCGCATAGTTGGTTAGTCAGTCCTCACTATGGGGGAACGGTCCAGATGAGACTTGAACCCCGGTCCTGCCGTGTGAAGACCGGCGCCGCTATCGTATACACCACCGGGCCGCCCCCAGACACGGCGTTTACCTACTCTTAAGTTTGGTGAAGCGCACCAGGATTGTTCCTTTACTACTCCGCTACTTGCTCACCGGAGGCTTTCGTTATGCCAGACCCTTACTGTCTGAAGATTGTTGAAGTATCGAATACACTCCTCTAATACTTATAACACAAGAGATTCCATCTAAATATGGATTGCTCAATTTGTCTCATACTTATTCGCGCAACAACCGCTTCGAGGTCTTGACTTGCTGCAAAATTCCTCGATACCGCTCACGGTCTAGCGCCGTCGTCTGCCAATCCAATATCCCAGCCGTTCTGATGGACTCGGAAAGTCTTGGGCTGCTATTTCCAGCTTTCTGAGGCTTTGTTTTACCCAGTAGCAGTAAGTCTTGAGGCGATCCGGGCGGGATTTAATACCCATTCCTGCCGTTTGAAGACGGCCACTGGAACGCCCCAAAATGTGCGAAAGTAGTCCTCTATATAAAAAAACATCACGAAAGTTTCATCTTACTCTTGTAGCTCCAACGTGGCTCGAACAATTTTATCTAAAAAATTGCATACTTTTAGGCGTTGAAGCTCAAAAACACAATCCAAGCGCATTACTCCAAAGGATACTATGTTAATTTTCTTTATTTCCCTAAGCAAATAGTTTATAGTCTCTTCCATAAACAGTTTAAAACTCCCCATTCCCGTATGCCGGCTACATAAATTAGAATAAAGCATTTAATTACCTAGCAGATGCGCCCGGAACATGATAACGTCACGCAACGATACCTCCTCGTTGCGATAAAGGATTTGAAAGACACGTGACGCACCGGTGTCGTCGATGATGGTCGCACCCGACCGACTATCGGAGCTGGCCGTCGGGGAGTTACCGCTGCTGCCTGCACCACCTCCACTTGCGCTCCCATTCATACACGATGGCCCAGGAGCGTTGCCGATCGGGACCATCGACGACCCACCGGTGGTGGTTGAGTTCGGTGTAGGCATCGAGCTACTGCTCGGCATAGACGACATCGAACCGATGACGCCACTGCTTGCAGTCGACGAGAGGCACGGTCCACCCACATCCGGTCGGCCCGTCGAGCTGGTCGACCCGGTCGACGGTGCATTCCCACTGCCGGGCGGACCACCGATGGCAACCAGTCCACCGCCGACACTACCCGTGTTACTGCTCGGCAGTGAACCACTTCCGGTTCCGGCACCGCTTACTATCCCGCTCGTGTTCGAACCGGCCCCAACACTTCCGTTGGTCGTGCCGTTGTTGTTGTTGTTGCATTTGGTGTTGTTGTTGATGATGTTGTTGCTGTTGCTGCTGGTGTTGATGTTCGAGCTGTTGTGGCTGTTGCTTCCGCCATTCTGATTTAGCACCGACTGCACCGAGGGTATGCCGGCCGTCGTTGCATCGGGCAGACAGGTTTCGACCTGCACCGGAAGCCGGGGAGAGACACGCAACGAACATCGTACTTGATACAATCTGCGAAAGAGGAGAGTCGGAAAGAAAAGAAGCTTTAGTTTTTGAAGGATTCGGACCGGATACTCTTATCTTGATAAGCTTTCGTTTGAAGGGCATTGCATTATGCAGAGTTCCTAGCTACTTAGTTTCACAAATGTTTATAGTTGCCATTGAGTTCTTTATACTTAAATACATTCGTTTTGAAGTTTATATTCTGTAGACACACATAACCTCAACAAAGACACTTAAGCCCCAGCTTAATTGAGACTTGACAACTACAATAAAACATTCTATAAAGCCACATAAAACAACTATTTAACATACGTTCATCGGTCAGACAGATATGGTTTCTCCGATTATCTGCATCCACCACCACTACCACCACAACAGATAAAGGCCCAGTTTTCGATGTTCAAAATAGGCAGCATTCGAAATCGATCTAAGCCACCCGAAAAACGGGATTTATGGTCCATTTTCACATCCGGGATAAGCGTAGCATAATCCAACAATGCATCCAACAATCGCCTCCTATCTTTACCACACCAGTCAACGCACAGTACACCCTGCCAAACCCCGTTCGACCACTATCTTTACCACACCAGTCAACGCACTATGTACGCCCTGCCAAACCCCGTTCGACCAGCATCCGGGAGACCGCACTGGGGCAAAAGAACGCGAGCAGCACCATCGGTCAGTGAGTGACAGTTTGGGTTAGTGCAGCAGATGCAAAGACTTACGGAGCGGATGAAAAAAAAAATGGCAGAGAATGGCGGAGATCATGCTGTGCACACCGGGGGAACATCTCGCAGCGACAATGTCCTGTACCGAGCGACAAAATAATGGTTTTATGACCTCGTTCTCGTCCTGGCCGAGTCCCATCCGGCCCTTCTGTTGTCATGCAGATTTCAGACCATCCGGATTAAAAGGCATCAGCAGTGGTTCAAACTGTCAGGCCCATGCCCCGTCACTTGGTCGAACTTTTGTAGCGCAGCGTGTGTGAGTGTGTGTTCTGATAACTCGGTTTCCCGAACCCGGCTTAAAGTTCAGCAACTTCAGGCCTCGACGGTTGTGAACTTGATGACGCACGAAACCTTCTGGCACAATGTGAGCGTAACATTGTTGTACATTGTAGTATTAGAAGTTGGTTAAAAAAAAACGGTGTATTAAATTACAATTTTAAAAAGGGAGAAAAAATTGCCACCCATGTTGACCCATGGAATAGCTTCCATAAACCCATTTGCTAACCGATTCCAACGACCCCGAAAACCCCCCAGTAGAACGATTTGAAATTAATGATTTCAATATTTTAAACATCGACCACCAGCTGCGAGCGGGCCACGAGTTCATCGAAGCGGATCTTCACGGTCCACCGTTGTACCTGGCACGACAAACGCACCGAAAAACGGAATGACCCTCTGGTTGGGTCCGGGTCCGGGGGTACGGGTTAACACGTTAAGATGCTTTTCCCGAACTCATTCGCTTGCTCACTGGCACTTTGTGGGCTGGGTTTGTGCGTTTGCAGAAAAGGTTCCTGGAATATCGGGGCGAGAGCCCGTTCGTTGGCCCGGCTTGGTCCGTTCTCGGGGGAGTAAAAATCATTCCCAACGCGTTCTTTTTATACCCGGTGCCATAATCTAATTAAACGAACGATTTCGAAACTAATCCCCGGAAATCGTTTGCCTCGTTTCAATGGAGTAAGCTTTAAGAAGAGTGTTTGTTGTGGCAGGGGTTTCGTTTGTTGGTGAAGTTGAATACGCAATAATTATTTATTAGAACTATTTCTTGTTATTGGTAAGTCATTTTTAGTTCTTTTTGTAGTACAACGCACACATCCTTTTGTGTCTAAAATTGTAGTCCAGTGTCAGTATGTGTAAAATCCTATCCAGAGCGTCTCTGCGTCTTTCCCAAGACATAGAGTAAAGTCATGATAATAAGAAATGACAGGCCAAGGTCAAGCTAAAGCTATAATGCAAATAAAAAAACGTAGTTAAAGAATTTTATAGCACTGAAAATAAGACACTAAATTATTATACTTTATATAATGCCATTTATAGTACCATAAAAATTAGTTTTGTTATTTTTGTAGAACATGCATGAAACTTACTGAAAACTTATAATTAGAGGGATCGCAAAACGTTTAAAAAATTCGTTCCATCAAATATTAACTTGAATCAAGATAGTTTATTTTATAGAAAGAAATTGTATGTGTATATGTATTGTATATTGTATGAAATTGTGTAAGTATGTCATATAGTCACCAAAAACAATGAGCTGGACGGCGGAGTTTTAATAGTAACGAAAACGAATTAACTTAAGTATGAACTAACCATAAAAACCTCACTAGAATAAAATTTATACATATCTACTTAAGCATTTGTAGTGTAATTTCCACAACTATGTTATAGAACAGTAGAAATACATTAGTTTTTTAAATTATGAAACAAAATAATTATGTTTTAAGCAATAAATGATAATATACATGATGTATGTGAGAATGAGTGCCTGTGACGAGCGGGATCAGGACGCTCACGAAAGAAGAGAGTAGGATGAGTGGCGCTACCCAAGCAATCGAACACGCTGTTTTTTAGAAAGAAATGTAGCATGGTTTTTGGAATCCAAAAAGCATTCTAAAAAGTGTTCTAAAATACAGACATTTTTAGCACATCGCTGCGGAGAGCGAAAAATATACAGTGGTGGGTAGACAAAATCGGACACTTGATTTTCTGGCGCTCTTACCACTTTGCGACGCTTTTACCAGTACACTAGAGTTATAAAACGACTTGAAAAGTTTGCAGTAGGCTTCTTCTACTTCTCTTCTTCACGAATATGTGAAAATATATTCAAAAATGCTATTTTCTACGAAAATAATGAGGAGCAAATGAAAAAAGCCTGTATATCATGCTGGGCATTCAAAGTCGGACACCTCGATTTAGCAGGAATTTTCATATGATATGGACAAATGTTGGCTGGGAACAAGCTGGAACGTATCACTACTTACACTAGCAACATGATAATTAGTTTAATTAGTATATTTCTACAATACTGAAGCAAAAAACTTTTAAACCTAGAAAGATTGCAATTTCTTACATGAATCAGGATAAAAGTATCAGAAAACTTAGTGAAATCACCAACATAAGCAAATCTACAATCCATGATATATTGAAACGATATTAAAATGAGAGTAAAATTGCTAATAAAAATTTAAATAATGAATCAAAACGCAAAATGAAGTATAAAGAAGGCAGACATATTATACGATAAATTCGATCTAAGCCTTTCCTGACCTCTGTTGAATTAAAATATAACATTAAAAATATTCGGGATATTGATGTAGATTCTTCAACAAATCTGGCATTATTTAAGAAAGCACAATTTGTTAAGTAGAGTGCCATTAAAAGCACCAGTTATATCGAAAAGAACAGAGTGCTTCGTTTCGATTTCTCCATAAAGTATATCATCAAATATATAGAATATTGGTCGAAGGTAGACATGTTTGTGCTTTTACCAACAAAGTATTTGGTATTATGATAAGTGCTATCATTGTTTTTGGCAGGGTTTTGGGTCATAGACGAAAAAATCAATCGATCAGGATCTGATGA
>KZ063282.1:24871-54253 GCA_002091835.1 Anopheles maculatus
AATCACCATCAAAACCGTAATACATAGTAGAGGTTCCATCATGTTATGGGGGGAAAGGCGTTGTATAAATGTATATTGTGCGTGGAAACGAGAATGCCACGTATTACATCAACACATTAAAATCAAATGTTCAACCAAGTGTTGAACAATTGGGAATAGCAAATGATTCTGCGTTCTACCAGGACAGTGATCTGAAGCATGAGGCATGGGTGACTGAAATGTGGTTGTTTTATAATTGCCCATCAGTGTTAAGAACTCTCCCAAAGTAAAAAAATCACAACATAATTGAATATGTTTGGTACAAACTTAAAAAAAAGGTTGCAAAACGCAAACCTTCATATTTGAAAAGATTGGAAGAAACATTGAACGAGGAATTGCGAAAAAATATTAAAATATTTGTTTAAAATTGGTCTAAAGCATGCCCAACAGATTACAGGGTGTAATAGATGCCAAACGAAATGCTACTAAATATTAAAATGTTGTTATTCAAAACATTGTATGGTGTCCGACTTTGAATGCCCAGCGCGTTATACAGACTTTTTTCATTTGCTCGCCATAACTTTCGAAAAAAAGAGCATTTTTGATACTTTTTTTGCATGTTCGTGAAGAAGAGAAGTAGAAGAAGCCAACTGCAAAGTTTTCGAATCGTTTTATAATTCTAGACCACTGGTAAAAGCGTCACGAAGTAGGAAAATCGTCTGAAATTCAAGTGTCCGATTTTGACTACCCACCACTGTAGTCTATTTTCGTTCCTGTCTTGCTGTCACTGCCTGCTGCGATTGTCTTACGCGTCGTAACTTTTTTATACTATGCTAATTTCTGAAGTAGATATTTGAGATTTGAAGTAGGAATTGTCCTGTCAGTTGTATTGTTGTTTTGCCGTCGTACCGATTGCTCTTTGAAGGCTGTAATAAAAACGTGCACTAAAAATCGGTTTTGATTTAAGTACAAGTTGTGTATTTTGGACATAAAATTATCTCTCACGACGGTATTTTTTATTCTCCAGAGCATGCTCTTCTACCAAATGTATTAGTGCAAGTGAGAACGGTATAGAAATTAGAACGAAACAACCGATTTATCACTCTAGCGTTGCTAAAAATGTCTCCTTGGGTAGGTGAGTGCGAGAACGACAAGATTAGGAGAGGAAGGGGTATAAATAGGCAGAACATCGAGCCAAGAGGGGATCGCTCCTAGGTGTCCACCAGAACAAGACACAGTGTATGATTTCTAAAACTTGAACAAAGATCCAGAACCTATTTTTCCTTACATGTATTTTATGAAATTAAGCAGGACTAATCATTACTATAAACTTTTCAAGTAAAACAAATTTAATGATAAAATATTTGAAATGCAAAAAAGTAGATAATAAGATTTGTTAAACAGTACAATACAAAATAATACAAATGAAGAGTAAAATTTATATTAAGCAGATATTTGTAACAAAATTTGATTTGATAACTATTTAAAAAAATGGTCTATTTTGTGGAAGAAAAATGTGTTTTTTATGTTTATTTTCCCAGCAAGTGAAAATAAGCCACCATCTTTCAAAAACTGGATTAAAACCTAAATAGAAAAAAAGGACACCAAAACAATATCCAACAGTGTGACTTTTCTCCCCATCATTGGGCTGGTTTCAATCAATCGCTGTAGTGGTTCAGTTCCAGCACAAGAAGTTTATCACAGCATCTTCTCCAATCCTCGCCTCCCACCTCAAACCAAACCCCAAAAACCTAGAAGGAAAATTGTCATTCCCGGTCCGATGCAGCGTGACGAAGAATCGCTTGACATCGAAAAAAGGATACACTTTGCGATCAGAAGAAAATCCAAACCGTTGCCAAACGTGCTGCAAAGTCTACCATGTATGTGTGTGTGTATTCTTTTGTATGGCTGTGTGCGTGTGTGTGTATCGTAGCGCAAGCAAAAGCTAAAAGCTTAACGATCTCAATTTCACTGGTGCCATTTGAGTTTCCCTTAAGCAGAGCAGCAACCACCATGTCTGATCGGGTTGATGGACCACGAATACTTGGGAAAACGGATTTTTGGGCAGCAACTTTTCTTGCTCAGCCCAAGATATTTGGCGACGCAGTAGAACACCACCGGGATGGTGGGTGCTATTTTTCTCCCTTTTCCTGCATCGAAAGTTTTCCCCCTTTCCATTCGCTTCGCTCTTTCCACGGCCTCCGGGCCTTGCACTGGTAAAGGGAAGCACTCAATTGTCACAAAGTGGGATGGATTTTTCATTCGGTCGATGAGTTTTCCGAACGGAAAGCTGATGTACATTGTGGTCGTGCATTCGGTGGTGGTGAATGGTGGCCAGAAAATTCATTTCCTGCTCGAGCGTGTGGATAATTTTCCGCTCCTTAGTGCAGTTGGTGCAACTTTCCTAATCGTTATTACATACTTTTGATGAATCGTGCAGCCGAATGTAGCAATTGATGGAGTGTTTTGCCGTTCCGGGAAACGAATGCAATTTAAAATTCAATCAGAATAAACTGTTTTCCCAACTTTTCGAATTGCTGTGTGTTGAGCGGGAGGCAGAACAGAGGCTGGGGCGGTTTCGAGTTGCGATGTGGACGATAGAAATAGAGAAACAAGCTTAGAAGGATGAATGTCAACTGAAGAATTGTAATAAAAATGGTGCGTCATGTTGTGAATAGAATATATTTTCTGACAAGACTTTTCTACCATGAAATGTGAAGCGAGCCTGCTTTCTCGCGACCGTCAAAATGAAATCGGAATTTTCTTGTTCCAGGGAATATCCAGGTCGAAAGTGCTATAAGGACTCAGGGTAGAAGCGGCTTCTTGGATGAAAAAGTCTTTTGACAAACGTGATAGCTTGAACGACGAGGTCTTATCGATTAAGAAGCTTCTTGTTATACTCTTGACAGATAAAGCCTCATCAACTAGGAACTCTTTTGCTAGAGGAGTATAGGATAACTATGAACTCTCATGCTAGAGAGGAGGATGATGTTAGGATAATGTGACCCCTACAATCCTGGATGACGAGGTAGATGAGATATCTTCGACACCAAAGTCTCTTGATAGTGAAGATTCTTACGACGGCGATCTTTCTTGATAGACTAGGACTTTTGGGCAACAACTACCACGCGTGGCTTCAAGAGGATTCTACAACGAAGAACCCTCGAGGTCTCTCAATAGATGAGATACCCTGTAACTAAAGCATTTTCGATTAAGAGGTCTTTGGGTAGTCAAAGCGCGTTGGGTAACTCTGAATGGAGGTCTCTTGATGATGTTTCTTGCACGAATAGTCTTCTGCAACTACGAGGGCTCGTGGTTGAAGCATATCATACGATAAATCCTCTTAGAATACAAGGTCTCTTGGAAGATACGACCTTACACGATGCGCTCCCTTAGACGACGAGATTTATTTGACGAAATATGGCATTTTAGAGCATAATTTCCATTGTTAGGTCATTCCTGTATAAAAGTATTTTATTTTAATTAACAGCAAATAAAAAATTAGCTCAAAGATTTTTACGACAACTTTACAAAGGTTGTGGCACAGATATTGTAGAAGATTCCCCAAAAGTTCCCCATCTGATAAAGGTACAATTTTAATTAAGAGACAAAAACATACAGTAAGTAAGTGCCGGATGCTCGGGACATATATCAAAACATGATTAATTTACCTCCATTTTAAAGCAGGGTAGCAATATTCATTTACTAAACATCAAGCACCTCATTTGGGAATGGGAACGTTTCTCCATAATCCCTTTCTCGTCTTCACTTTTAAGCCGCTTAATCACAACAACAACTGCTACTAAAGCCAATAACGATGAAATCAAGCGACAGGAAGACGAATTTACATTTGATTTTCCTTCCGAGCTTACACGCAAAGGTAAAGCGAACAGAAAATCAAACCCAAACGGTGCTTGGCAATCGCAAGGAAAGGTGTCTTTTCTTGTTCCTTGATTCACCCTCCGTACAACAAAGACTTCGTAGGCAAGGAAAACAACAGGAAAAAAAGAGCACAAGAAACCCTCCACGATGCCATAATATAAATGAGTGCTGCTCACGCGCCCCCTACATAATGCTATGGTGATGTGGCCACTTGTTGTGCCCCGGCAACGCAGCTGTCGGTCGTAAATTTTCCATGCCCCACCCCCCCCAACAACTCGTCCTCCCATGCTGCTGTATCGAAAATCTCCGGGACGATGATCCCGGGACAGGTGCCGGATTCGAGTCACACACAGCAATCAGTAAACATTACACAGCCCGCTCTGCTCGGTACGAACCCTCGCACACATTACACGCGACCATGTTGTCTGTTCCAGGTGGCTTTCTCCAACGCTGTGGCAACGGTTGAAAATTAATGTCCTACCACGCGGTGACGGATGTGACGCGTGAGCCGAATCGCATTGAGTCAGGTCGTCGACGTTAATGACGAGCACCTAACTACTACTGCTACTACTACTAATACTACGGCAACACTGACCTACCGCACACACTGAGAGGAAAATAGGCGTGCTCGTGTGTGAACCGTACAAAGAATGTAATTTTTGTAATGAAACGACCACCCTCTTGACGAACTAAAACAAGGGGACAAGAAAACACAATCAAACGTAACACAGTAGGCTTTGTTTGGCTGTGATTTATAGCCACATGGACGTATTTGACGGATCGTGGCGTTCTTCAGTTTGCGTGTGTGTCACAGTGTAGCCGTGACATTTTGAGTGTGATTAATCTTTGTTTTTTGTAACACGAAAAGGTAAGCGAAAAATGGGGTTTGTTTTGATCGGAGGTTACTGATTTGTTTAAATTTAATGTCCCATTTTCTTACTTTAGCATGGGTTCCATTTTCAAAAAACAACGATCCTTTAGTAGGTCCGAACCCGAATGCTAACGACGTCACAAAGTTTCCAAGCATCTCGCATGATATACAATTCCTAGAAAGTGGTTCCATCGTTTCTGGACACACACAATGGGAGGAAGCTTTTGCTATTGCTTTATTCTAAAGCAACCAATGTCATTCCATTTCCGGTGAAACGGAAATGAGCTAAAGAAAAGGAATAAAAATACAAACACGCTGGCACGGGATTCGGGTCGGTACGTTTGGTTTGGAATGTGTGTGTGTCTCTGTGTGTGTGCTGTTCCTCATATCCGGAGATGTGTTCCCTTATCAGTTGTAAGCAATCGTGCCCATGTAAGCAAGATGAAAATGAATCGAAAAAATGAAGTATAGGACTCACACACACACACACATACACACTGTTTCCCACGTACCAAACATACAAGGCATCTTGACCGTACTGTGTGCTGGGAAAAATAACACCTTAAAAAACAAGATCCCGAGATCTCGAGAGTGTACAATGAAACATGAAAAACTTCCCAGCCTGACAGCATCGGCCTTTGCACGTCGTACACCAACAGGCAGGCGTTGCATTGTTGACATGGTTTTGCACCCCCGCAGTCCGTTTTCCGCCGATAGTTTTTATTCCGACGAAATTACTCGATTGCTGTGTACCGAATTCTTACGCCGCCACGGTCGGAATATTCTCCAACACAGCGTACACAGGCTCCCTTTGCTTACGAAGGATGTTTGTAAGCCGCCATTCATTGCATCTAGGTCGTCGTCGTCGGTCTTGAAGATGCTGTCGACATGCCGGGCCAAACAATGGGTCGTGTTTTGTGGGACACGGTGTGGCATTGTGTTGGCTGGTCGCGCTTACATGACCCCGTTGCAACGGGCAGGATCAGGCACGGAAGGTGTTGGTGTTGGTGAACGAACACAGCACAGCATTTTCATTTTAATCGGACCGAGTGTGTACCAGCAACCTCCGCGTCCAAGTGACAGCGTGTGTATGTGTGGATGGTGGATTTTTGCACGTTTGAATTATTTACTTTTTAGCGGACGGCAGAAAGACCGTTTCGATTGCATTCGAGTAGGCACGAGAGTAAGTTGATAAGTGTCGGGAGGGAGCATGTGTTTTGGAAAGCTTCACTAATAGCACAGAATTGATAACAAAAGATATCTGCTACGTCCAAGAAACTTCAAGAAAAATATCATAAAATATCAATATATCAATGGCTGTTTTATATCAATAACAATTTTATGACACATTTTTCAAACTTTTTCTGAGCCTTGGGGTATGGTCAAATGGAGTTGCTGGCGAAATGTATGGAATTTGACAGCAACAAAGTGGCTGGCAACTTTTCAAGCTGTCAAATTCCATACATTTCGCCAGCAACTCCATTTGACCATACCCTTAGCGGTAAGTTTAGCCTTAGCTAATTTATAATAGAAGGATTGGACGCAGCTGAATGACAGTTGGGAGTCGCTTCAATCGACAACGCCCTCACACAAGTTTTGTATAACATATTCCATCTTGTACAGAATATTTTTCCTCGTTTACTAAAATGTTCTGAGCACTGGATTAAAATGTTACCTTGATAAAGCCATCATATCAATCAATCTTAGGGTTTCCTCATTAGTTTCACTACATTTCACTATCCCACAACGCTGTAGATACTCGATACAGTTAGCAATCGGTGTCATCAGCAAGTGTCCCAATATTTTTAACTATTTCTGGACCAAAATAATTTCTAATAATACACACAGGCCGAACAATTCTCAAATTCTCAAAGTTCCTTGATCGTTTGTCTATAGCTTGTTCAAATTAACTGCAAACGTTGCAAAAGTTTTACTGTACACAAAAGAAATGTACAAAAAACAACAAAGAGTTGAGTGGAACGCACAGGTTTTTCTAATTTTAGCAAACTTCTTCTTCTTCTTTCTTGGCCTAACGACCTCTTAGGTCATGCCTGCAATTCCTGGCTTACTAGACTTATTGTTACCGCATAATTGGATAGCCAGTCCTCACTATGGGGGAACGGGCCCAGATGAGACTTGAACCCCGGTCCTGTCGCTGTCGCATCTACCATTGGGCCGCCCAATTTTAGCAAATATTTGAGTTAATTTTCAGTTAACTATTTTTCATCAGCCTTACAGCCTCTTAGGCAGCAATGTACGCAATTATAGGCTAATTTCTTCCTCTTTTTCTTCTCTGGAACTGGAACAACCTGAGTAGGTCTTGGCCTGCTATTTCTAGCTTTCTATGACTTATGTTTTACACGTAGCTGAATAGTCAGTTCTGCGTAAGGGGAGCCGGTAAGCCGGGATTCGAACCTCGGTCCTAAGCTAATTTATACGAAACAAATATTAATCTAGACAACATAATGAAACGCTAAATAACTTGAAGCAAGCTTTAACAGTTTCAATTTAAGCTTTATTCAAGCAATTGAAACTGTAACACCTTCACTGCTTCAATACTTATTTAGTATATGTTTAAAGTATATTTCTTTTGGTATGATAAAGTAAATAGATAGATACTCCCTACAATTTAATGGCCATCAAGTTTGGATGTGATTTACGACCCTAGCAAGTATGCAATCAAATGGCCCTAAAGAAAGTAATGATATTATGTCATTCCACTCGTTAACATATTTACATCTGCCTTTTCTTACTTAAAATGTCTTAAATATTAGGATAAAGAGAAAAAACAACTCTTAAAGTACACGTATTCTTTTTCAACGCCTGAAAGTATGCAATTATAAGGAATAAATCTCTGATAATTTTAAGAAAACAGTTGATTATTTTGATACGGATGTTCGAGGAATAATTGGAAACAACTTTGGGAATTAATTCTTTATTTTTAATGAAAGATTAAATTAAATTAATTGCATATTTGTAGATATATTATCACATAATTGCATACATTCAGGCGTATTGTTTCAATACTAAGCTCAATAGAGAGCCCACTATGGAGTGTTCAATTGCAATAAAAAACACGTTAATTTTTTTAAATCCAGGAAGCTCAACGACATTCTAATATGGAACATAAAATACCTTATGTTCCTTCTCCCATGCACAACTCTAGAAACGTTTCAATCAAAGTCTCCACTCCCTTTGAATGAAGCTGAAAAATGAACGTCTTGCTAGCAAATCCTTTCTCACCGATTCCATTACATCCTTGCACACCGCTCGCGTCTCTTTCCGTGTCCAAGCCGCATCGAGCCTTAAGTCACATTGACAAAAGTGTCGCCTTTGCATCATTGTGTAGTCACTGCCGGCACACGACAGTGTTTGTGCATGTTTGGTGAGCGCGGGGCCTTTTACCACTGCTTTGTCACCCATCGAACCAAACCCAGAACCAGCATTAGGACATCTCCCAATCATTCCCACATCCCAATCCCGAACGAACAACCATTACAATGGGTACAAATATGAAACATGAATGAGGTCGATCCACCTACGCCCACACACCACAAACTCACCCCGGTTTCACTCCAGCTTTTAAGCCTTTCGAAAAACTCCGCTCTTGAGCTTTCCTGCCATGTATGGCGTGATTACAAAACCTATCCAATCTCGGTCGGGGTTTGGGGTTGCTTAAGATTTCGGTCGGTCCCTCAGTTTTTTTTCTTCTACTCTATGTCAACGAAAAGTGCAAAAGTAAAATTAGGTGAACGGGTTCGGTTCGGTGAAGTGGGCCTGACCTGAAACAAGCGTATCGAAGGTTTAAGCTGTGTGTATGAGTGTGAATCGCGCAACACGCAATTCACTTACAAAATCACTGAAAGGAAGAATATTATAGCAAGCTACAAGGAGGCAAACAAGAGAAGGTAACGCTTGGAAAAGTTTTGAAGCTTTTTTCCTGTACAAGATGACTTTATTCGATTTGGTAGGGCAGAATGATAAGAGGGAAAAGTTTATTGATAAAAAAGACGTTACGCAAAGATGATAAATGGTTTTAAAGGGCCGACACATGACGAAGAAATCAACATCAACATTCTTGCTGATAAATTATCAGACGTTCTTCCGAAGTGGCTAAGCAGCTATTCTGGACCGAAATTAAACAAAGCAGAAAGTGATCAGGCAACCGACTCCACCAGCAAACAGGGAACATCTACGGAAAGTTATTAAACATTCAAGTAAATTGCTGCAAATGCCGCTCGGGAACACACCGGTACAGGATTATTTTCTTACATTTCTTCACTCGACTGCTTAAACAAACTCCCGAAACACTTTTGCTTTAATCCTTCGCTCGTTGCTTCTCTGCGACGCAGGGCGACCTGCCCCACAGCCATTGCTTTTCCCGGGACCTTAGCTAATGGGTTCGATAGCAACGGAAAAGAAAGCGATGAAAGAAGGAAACAAGAAATAAAAATACCAACAAAAAAACACAAAGCCAGCGCGAGTGTTGAAAGGATCGTGCCGAAAAGCCTGCACCAAAAAACAAAAACCAAGAAGAACCCGTTACACTACTTTCGCACAAAATTGTGAAAAGCGATGCGAAACGATGGCTTTGGCAACAGAAAACCCCAGAAAAAAAAATGGTGGGCGAAATGAAAAATGTAGCGGCCCTGTAGAGCGTGACTTTGCATTAACTTTAAATGAGCTCCGGTTTCGCGAAAGCTTCAACGGGTAATTGGGACATCACGGCGCAATATTGTTTCGCGCTGGTTGCGACCTACCATGCCCCCTCCAGTCCATCACTGTCTGGCGTTTTTCGCAGTTTTTCGCAGGCATCGTAGTCATAGTTTGAATTCGCTTTGCGTGAGGATCTCTTTTGGGTGGGGACGCGGATTCTTTTTTTTTTTGGTTGGTTGCTTGTTGTTGTTCCGCATGAAACCCGGTACGATGTCGTCAAAAGCTGTCAGAAAACATCAGCCATTCATTTGCATCACGTGCCGTTTTCGTGATGGTGGCATTTTTTCCCTGAACCTGATGAAAGCTCGATTTAAAAGCAAGTTTAAAGTTATTTCCGGGCGTCAAAGAAATGCAAATAATGCTCGCGTGTGTTGTGTGTGTGTGAAAATTATCAAGTAGGAACGTGTGGAGAGGATTAGTATGTGAAAACATATGTGACATTACCAATTCTTGTAACAAATTTAGTTGAGAGAACATGAACAAAACTTGGACAGAAAGAAGAGAAGTAAACTGAAGTATGTCATGGTAGAAATTCAAAAGAAAATGGTTAATTCTAAGGTATTCAACACTAAAAGAACACAAAAGTGATAATAAAGTGAAAAATATAAGGCATGAAATAAAAAAAAGCATAACATACAAAAACGATATAAAAAATCAAAACGAACCTAAAGTAAAATATAGAATGTAAGAAAAGGAAAAGGAAAAGGAAAAGGAAAAGGAAAAGGAAAAGGAAAAGGAAAAGGAAAAGGAAAAGGAAAAGGAAAAGGAAAAGGAAAAGGAAAAGGAAAAGGAAAAAAAGAATTGGAATCATTCACATATTCCAACGTATTTGGCGACATCCGCATCACAAAAGATAAATAAATTTGTAACTTCGGTATGGAACTGTCTTCCCAGTGAATTATCCTAAGCAATTCATACACCAGGAAAAGGAAAAGGAAAAGGAAAAGGAAAAGGAAAAGGAAAAATATAGAAGACGACGTGTAAGTTAAATAGATAGTTAATCTATTTTATTAAATTTTATTGTGAAAATATTCCATTTATCAAAATTAATACAAATTCAACGCGTAAAAACTTGTTGAAAATTTAATAAACTCCCTTACAGATTTCACAGTGTACACAGTAACTTATTACAACATGCAAATGAAAGAAAAAGCTCGCTCTCAATAAAGTCATAAACCGGAAAATGTGAACCAGTTCTTCCTTTTGGTGGAGTTTTCCACCAAGCATAAGTAACCATCACGTAGACCTGAACAGTGTCTTTGCACGATTGTGCCCGTCTCATCGCAATAAACTAGTTTCCTGCAATCGAAACCGAAACCGTACCCGTAAGCAGAACCAACAGAAACCTCTCAACCCGATTACACTTGAACATGAACAAATAAATTTTAATGAGAAAAACTTTTCCTACAACGTCCGACGGTAACTTTGGTGCCTTGGCCATTTCGTTGTAACCGTGTCGTAATGCCGGGGCCACTGAAAAGAACAGCACACAATACGGAACGGTTGTACAGCTCGGCGATGGGAAAGCAGGTGATTCATTATACATTTCCACACGAGAATGCGAAAGAAAGAGTGAGAAAGAGAAGCATGTTTCAACCCTCTGACCAAATGTAATGCTTTTCTAGCCTGTCCGGCATGCAACAGCTAGGTCGGCAAAGGACAGTTTTCACACCGAACAGCTCACAGTCCGGGAATATTTCAATTCATACCAAGCAGACAGCCGATGTAACGCAAGCGGCAAACAGAAGAAGAAAGAAAAGGGCCACCCTGATCCGATAACACGCCCTAGACATGCGGCCACTGTCATGAAAAGAAAGGAGTCGGAAAAGCCTTACGGTTTTTTTTTTGTTTGCTCGCTCGCTCACTTATCGCAAAAAGTTATGCGATCACGCGACTAGCCAGCCATGTCCGATTTGAAATGCAAGGTGGAAAATCGCTGCACGAAACGCAAGGCTCAAGTCCACACGGCAGCTCGGCACACAAATTTCGTGACTTTCGTGTTGACTTCGTGACCCTCGAGGTGGTAGCGGTGATCCACATCCGGCAGTTGACAGTAAAATGGCAGCGAAAGTGCACGATATAGATTCAGCTCAATAGGTTTGAAAATTGGGTTTAAGCTTTCATTCGAAGCGTGCCCGAGAGGCTGAGTTTGATGGCCCGAACATAGAGAAGCGTGGAATTTTAATGCGGTAAGAGAAGACGGAGTGAGGACAATGTGTTTTAACTCAAGCAAATCGGTTGAGAATTTGTGATTTTGACGTATTCAATAGACAAAGAGTTGATGCGACTGTTTCGAACGTCTTGAAGATTGCCACAACGATAAAGATTAAGAAGACAATTTAAAAGAGAAGAAATAAAACAAGTATTTAGTAAGTATTAGAATCAATTTTGTAAAAATATGTAAAACAAGTGATAAGAAATGAAGAAGATAGAAAAAAAATAGTTTTCAAGAGAATTAACCTAAAAAATCTAATGATATAAAAAACTAGTTTAACATACAGTGTTTCTCACTTGATAATGCAAAGTTACCTATGATTTTTGCAAACGCTACATACGATTTCGTATGGAGCGTTTGCAAAAATCATAGGTAACTTTGCATTATCAAGTGAGAAACACTGTATAAATGAATAGCTTAACAAAAATATTTTACCTACAAAATAATGTAAAATCAGAAAGAGATTGCATAAAACATTTTTGAATTATTGTTAGAATTAAGAAAAAAAGAACATAACACAGAACACATACAGCATAAAACTAATAAAAAAGTAATAAAACATCTAAATTGAGCTAATTGTTGCACAAAACTGTACAAAAAACTCACTTAACATATGCTAGAATTTGTGTTGCTTTTTAATAATCAATAAAGAATATAGAACATCAAAATAGTTCAGCATAATTTTGCTCAAATGTTTATGTTTAGACATATGTAAATTCTATATAAAACTTATTAAAATGTGTCTGCCAAGAAAGACATTTAAGAGAATTTTTCTATTGATATATAAAAGATCGAATTAGAAAGATAAATAAATTCAAGTTTCTTAATTTGTTTTACATTTGTTTTACAAATTTTATGAACACAACATAAAAGATGTGGCTTTTTGTTTTATCGTTCGCGATAACATAAGAGATTTGTTTAATAAGGAATAAACTTTTTGTATCTACTAAAAACGATATAAAACACTATCAAATCGATTAATTTATAGTAAAAACGATAAATAAAATATTAATAAAAATAGAACAAGTGCAAAATGCTAGATTGATGACAAAGCAATAGCAAATATATTTGAATGTAAAAAGTAGCATATTGTTGAAATAAAATGATTCAACATGGCTGAATTGAAAAAACTACATTTGTACGTCTATCACGGTTGTGACAATCAAACAAAAACGCATTTCGTTAAACAGATCGAAGCGCCTTCCCGGACGGCACAAAACATGAAACGTCAATCGAACAGTCGCTTTCCATCCGGTTTTCCGTTCCATGCTTGCCATGGCTGCTGGATCAAATATTTACCATGTTTCCTTTCCATCAGCCCAACAGCCCTCCCACCCTGTACAAACAGGCCTTTGCTCTCGCACAGCGTACAACGACCCACAAATGTCAAAGTTCAGCAGCCCAATTCCCAGCCGCTGATGCACGGCGTTTGGGCAGCTGGCCAAGTACGCAACGGTGGCGTTTCACTTGTGTTTTGCAATCGAACACCGATGCATCATCCAGATCCCGGGGCCAGCTGCTCTGATTGATAGTCGTCGTTTCTCGATAAATCAAAGTTAAATTAGGGAAGCTGCTTCGTGGGCGACGTGGCCAAGTATGATGGGTAATATGTGACCACACACACGCACACACACACAAACTTTGGGAATGTGAGGGAAAAAAGTCTAGCAATTTGGTTTTGAATTTCTTGTCTCCTTCGCTTTGCTTCAAAGGCGTACAACATAATGGTGTACGGGCAACATGCAACGCTTAATGACACCCGATGACAAAATTCGATTACCCTACCGACAGGCGTTTTTCAAAGCATTTTCATTGTTCTTACCATTTTCCGCTACAAGCATCGCGTTGTTATAGAGAGTTCGCCCTGCAGCGAACGAACATTCGCGCGCGCACTAGGCAACTTAGAAGCTACACATCCATTATGCATTCGCTTCATTAAAATGCCAACAGCCAACGCCCCTTTGGACTGGGGGGAGCCCCTCCACGCGCTCTCTCGGCTTTTTGCAAGGAATTCATCGTTCATCGCGTGCCGTTGGTAAAGGAATTTAATTGTAATTAGATATTGCCATCGGGCGAAATGGCAATCGATTGGGAACGAAGTTACAGCAAGAATGGTACCAGTGCGATTGCTTCACTGTCGCACGGGCTTTGCACTGACTTTGATTGCATCCTGTAGTATGGAGTTGGAGTCCGTTTGGTGGATGGAAGGGATGGAGGGTTAAGAAAATGACGTTCAATTTATTGGAAAATCAATTCGTCTGTAATCAGGGTTTGCGCTGTAAGACGATGTCTTGGGGAAGGACTGTTTAAATCAAGACAAGATTCTACACTAATGAAAGGAACAAGCTAAGAAAAACATGTTTAAAAAAAATTGCTTACTAAACCTTTAAATTTCTCCATAATGATTTTGAGATTCAAGCCGTAGAAATTTAGGATTTAAGAAAGTAAAGATTTGCAAACATAAAATCCATAATGAATTAATAAATTCAACGAAACTAAAGATGGAAGGTTGTGTCGATATGATGGTCTTCCACATCCCTACCAATTGCCATGGATACACTACACACCAAGCTACTAGGACACTGACTTTGCAACCATTTTATCAGCCGACTAGCGGCACCAGAAAAGACTCATCCGTGTTCTTCGCATCAGCAACCTATATAGAGAGGTTTATGGTTTTATTGCAATAATGATACACGATCATTAAGACATATCTGCAGCAATTGAATTCAACCATGTAACAATTAAGAAATATACTGGCCTAATAAGGTCATCAGGACAGTATTAGAGTTTCTTTTTTCACAGAGGCAGAGTCTTTCTTGGGGTAAAAAGATCTGCAAGACCCAGAATGTCTAAAGTCACCAGCTTGATATGTTGTCTGCTAAGCTTCCCATACACATATTGTCGTTGACATATCTTCTGATCGAAGTGACGTATCAACTACCCGCTTAGACATAGTACTTAATGTTTTTGCCATATCATCTGAAAAAAATCTTCAAAATGTTCAGGACACTGGAACACTCGACATTTCGCTAGGTCTAGGCTCAAATCCTGACTTAATTTACCGGATAGTAATAGATACAGAGACTATAACTATACTAGACTGGTCTAGGACAAAAAATTTTAGTTATATTAGAGCAAAACCCAAACCAACATTATGACCTTGTGCTAATGATCTAAACTTCGTAACAAACTGTGAAAATCAATAAATAATCAGAAATTCTAGACATCTCCTTTATATTCCCAATCGCTTATTTTCAAACTGTTTGCTAGAAGAAATTTATGATAAACCCGTCATCATCTCGCCCAACTTCACGTTACGCCGACCATCTGTCCTGACAGTTTGCAATATACTGTTAAACGGCACAACTGGCGTTTGATATAAGCGCACCGTGAAAGAAAACAAAATCCTCCCACAAACCCCCGAAAAACGCTCAACCCATGGGCCACCGGAATCGTACTCGAAATGAATAAACGTCTTCGCACCTAATCCTGCCCAACTCTCTGCCCAAAAAAAAACGCGTACGCATAAAACGCTGATTTCGCATCAAACTTACCCGCGCTGAAACAGATCCACGTTGTAGAACTTGTACAACTCGACCGCGAACTCGACCGTCGCCTGAAGATCGGCCATAATCCCACGATTAGTCGCAGCGCAGCGCTCCTATCCCCGTGGGGGCCGTTCGTTTTCACTTTCTCGCACTGCCTCTGCACTGCACCGGGTTCACGGGGTGGGAGGAAAAAGGGAATTGGGGTGGCTGGGGTGAATTATAAATCCTGAAGATCGGCCATAATCCCACGATTAGTCGCAGCGCAGCGCTCCTATCCCCGTGGGGGCCGTTCGTTTTCACTTTCTCGCACTGCCTCTGCACTGCACCGGGTTCACGGGGTGGGAGGAAAAAGGGAATTGGGGTGGCTGGGGTGAATTATAAATTTTACAAAGCAACCAGCAACCTACTCCGCTACCACCAGCACCACCGAACCATCGCCACCATCATCACTATTTTCGCCCTTTTTCACAAACATTGACACTCGGCAACGGCACACAATACGAACGAATAAATATGAATAAAATAATGCGCACCGATTCACACGCGCACACACACAAACACTTTCTCTTATGAAGAGAGGCTAGCACACACAACACAACCAACACAACCTTAACACCGACCGCTTCAACCGAAAACTTCACCGCTTTCCAGCTGGTTTTTGGCCGCACCCGAAAAAGTTCCAACCCAGCTTTCATCAACACTTAATTCGTTTCCGTTCCATTTTCCGGTTGCAGGCGTGGTGATCCTTCCCCCAAAGAAACAATATCACTTACGACGCACAGCGGACCGAATGCCGATGCTCGAACGCACGGAGTTTGGATACGAGAAGCCCAGAAAAAAAAAAACACTTTAAAACCGAGGCGCGAAAAATAAAGCTCGTTTCACAATTTCTGAGAGCCTGCTAACGAGTGTGTTTTGGTGTTGTTCCGTCACTAACCATCCGGAGGGCTTTACACGACACCGTACGATTCATTTTTCCGCGAGTACCATTCGAGCTGGTCGTTAGGAATTATCACCAGCTTTCGATACAACCGTTTGTCATCCTGGTCACGGCACCAGGTCGATTTTTGATGTCTATCGGTGCGCTTTACGAGGTGAAAATCGAGTATGTAGGTAGAAAATTAGGTGATGATGTTATGAACTACTCGAATGTTTAGAACCGGTTTCGCACGCACCACCGCACAGCCGTTCGGGTGACATTTGCAGTTTTTGCACGCGTGTCACATTACCCGATAACACTTAGGCAAGCACTCTTCCACTTCAGCCGAACAACTCATGTCCAATTTAGTGTGCTTTTGATCTGCAACAAGAAAGTAACGGTTAGAGAGATCCTGCAAAATGAAAGCCCAATAAAAAATACATCATAAAAAATCGAGCCGCTTCAACTAGCGGCAATAACTCCAGCGCACCCAACACCGGTTTAACCGGAACCAGGGAAGCTACAGCTAACACCAGCTGATTTAAACAATCGCAGTAAATCTCACATCAAAGTAGCCACAATACACCACACCACGCGCGCACGGTACGCTGGCGTTGCTAGGAACACAAGAACACACCAGGAAGTAACCGACGTTTGCACCGGTAGTTCCAAACCATAACCGCTTTTCCTGTCTTTTATCCTGGTTTCTTTACACAACTGGCTCGCTAGCTCTCTCTCTCTTGCGCTCCTATGTAGCTTCCCCAAAACGTGGAGAAGAAAGCAGCGCGAAGGGTGAAAAAACGAAAATGCCATAAAAATTTCCTTTCTCCATCATCATCCTTTCGAGCACATCCGGGTTTTTGGAGAACCCACGAGGACTGACGGCACAACCGGTGATGATATCGACATTGACAGGAAGAGAATGTAATGATGGGTGTGCTCTTGCACTCTCTCTCTCTCTCTTTCTCTCACATTCGTCTTATCTATAAGCTTTCTACACTTCACTTGGCGGGTACTTCCTGGTTTCCAATTATTGCCACCATGTCCAGCCGCTGCTTCCAGCCGTGTCCCGTTGGGTGGTTTGGGTTGTTTCTTTTGCACTTCCGAAAGCGACCGCATAGCACTATGGGACGGCTTAGAATAAGTCGTGGTCAACACTAGCTTCCGAGGTAACCATTCACGTAAGTTTTATGAAATAATAATAATTCATGAAGAGGGATTTAAGTTGATTTCTTAAGCAATTAAAATTACAATCGTTATATTACACATCTTGTATGGAAACCGTTTTTCTATTGTATATTAATTTGAGATTTATAATTAAATATTAGTGTTTATTTGATTCAAGTACTGGGCGCCTCCATCCACAAATAATTTATGTTTAAGACAAGAAATTCAAAAAGTTCTATTAAAATTATAAGATTATAATTCCAAACACGAAAAATAAAAAAAATCCTATAAAAATTTCAGTTTTTATCCAATTTATATCCAGAAACGTTTTGTTGTAGAAGTGGTTTTCATGATATTTGTCGATGGAGACGCCCAGTGCTTCAATACAGTTAGATGACATATGCAGCTATTCTGCATTAAATAATATAATATGTTGTTTTTTAATGTTTTGCCAATTCTTCTGTCATAGTGCGCTGTGGCTAGGGGAGAAAGTTTAACGTTCTTTTTCCCCCTTGATTCCTTGTTTCGTCCAAAACTGCAGCACCGTTGTATCTTCTTCCTATTAGTAACATTTTAACAAAAAACAAGGAAGCGAACAGTTGGGCCGCAGTTTGATCGCTAGAAAAGAGTAACTCCGGTAACGTGGCGAGGGCGTTCGGGTGCTTCATTTTTTTCCGCTTTCGGTTTCAGTTCGCGGTAAGAATCACTCGAGATTGCACATCCCGCCCATTCCCTGTTTCCGCTGTGCTTCCTGCTTTCCTCTCTCTCTCTCTCTCGCTCGCCCACCAACCGACCCACAACAGAGTAATATTTATTTTTTATGTCTTATCTATCCGGTCAAATCTTTACTTCCTGCGCCAGAAGCTGCAACGGTGGTACGGGTCGGATATTTTCCCGGAATTGAATTCCCAAGCGTTTTCCCTGTTATTTGTGTTACTGCTTTCCGTTCCGTATTTTTTCTTCCTTATTTATTCGGCCCGTTTCCCGACACTTCAGTACCGGTGCGGTGGCTGAGCTATGGCTTCGACACATGTGCTATTGGCACTTCGCAGCCGAAGGAATTATCACCATTTTCTTCTTTGTACGAAAGTTTTGCACACCGCTCAATGGGTGCGGGTGAAGAATGTCCAAAGTTCTCTGTCCGGTGTCCCTTCAGACACCAGGCCCCGGCTGGCCGGCTGGGAGTAGTGGACGTGAGAGTGATTGAGACATTTATTGCCACGGTTTGGCACTGCGAGTGCAGCTCATCCAAAACGGCTGGAGGGTGAAGTATCCCGCTTGTTTGGAAGAGGGGGAGGGGGGGGGGGGAAGGCGTTCCTTTCCTTTTTCCTTAAGCTTTAGCCGGAGACGTGTTGACAGTAATTGCTTGCCGACGGTCTAGAGCTCTTCGATCCGGTTCGACCGGCAACGGACTGGTTTGAAGGGTCTGGTGTGTATGTGTGTGAAGGGCGAAAAACACATCCAGTAGCGTACAGCCGTGTTACCGTAAGCACATCACAATTTATGCCAGTTCTGGTAGATTTTTTAACTTTACAACCACCTCAAACTGTCAGCTGCAATTGAACACTGGTTTTGGTAACAATTCTTTGTTCTGTCCAATGCCGCTTACTGTAACATATCCAATACACAACGTTTCGTGATAGGGTGACAGCAAATCAGTTGGGTTTTAAAGAAAAGTGTTTTAAAGCGGGAAGGAACACTTTAAGCTCAAGTGAAGGCCCTTCTTATTTACTCCCTAAGGCGCTATAAACTATGAATAAAATTTATTTTAGATGTAAAAGATTTTCAAAACGATTTAGAACGTTTTTTATACTGTAACTCGGTCAGTATTAAATATTTTAAATGTTTTAAATGTCCAGAATCATCAGATAGTTTACTAAAATGTTTTATGGATGGAGGCGCCCAGTACTTATATTAACTTATACAAAATGAGTAATAAATTATATTGTCATTAGAGATTATGATTGTTTTATCAGTAAATGTTTGAATATTATGTTACAACTATGTTATTTAACAACTAGCAATAACTATCATATATCGTCCATTATGTCAAAATGCTATTACCTCTGTTAAATCCTCATTTGTTGCAGTTTTGATATATTTATCATTTATCATAAGTTTTTTAAAGGTACTGCTGACTTCAATAGCAAAATGTTTATTCAAACTCCAAATTAATAACACTTTCTCTATAGCTTCAGAGTCTGCTATAACTTCAGCTTAAAAACATTAATATTTCAAGCCACCTTATGTCAAACAGTCGTGGAGCTACAGTAATTGAACCAAAACAGTTTATATTTGTTTATTTTTCCTGCTTATTAGTGCCGTTAGTTTCATAGATTCTAGTTTTTTTCAATAAAATATAAACAGCCAGGCCGTAATTATGGATTTTTTTTTATTAATTTCATTATTTTCTAATTTTTAGTTCTATAATTAAAATATTGACAAAAGTTTTACTAATTAAATTTTTCCTTTAAAAAGCCCATCATTACTTTGCAGTAAACATCTTAAGTAAGCAAGCAGTGCATAGTATTTCCCAACAGTGACGAAAACTACTCCAAAGGAATGTTTCATCATCCTTTCAATTCATTACTGATCCTACCGATTGCTGATGTCATTCTTCATGCAGCAGAATACCGCCGACGCATAGAATGACGCAATTCAATTCAATTCGATCAATAGCCATCGTTCAACTATGACGTCATACCCATAGGATACGATAGCATTTCCATTTCACATTCTTTAGATTTGTGCATCGCTTTCTGAGACTCTCGGCATAGCGTCTCATGCCAAAGAAAAATACGCTGCCCGACCTGTGCCTCGTACTGGTTCATTACTTGTACGCTAGGATTTCCATTTTTCCCGCCCTTTGCCTACCCATCCCAATGTACGGTGTGTGGGTGGTAGATAAATCTGAAGCAAAATCTTCACCACTCGCTCTCTCTTAGGCTGGATCGAGCCTGCCCATCCATCCATCGCCCTAACCCGCGTTCAAGGTTCAATAAATGGCAATATATCCGGTACGCAAATATGCTTCACATTTTCCGCTACCTTTTTTTCCTTTTCTTCTTCTCTTCCTTTTCTTCTCTCTCTCTCTCCCCCTCCTCTCTTCGTGTCTGTTCAAAATTCATCCATCAATTTCGGCACCCGTTTCGGGGAACACCATTAGAGGGACTCGCATTTCTCGCTTCATCGATCGTATCATGCGGGCGGGCGGCCGGATCGGGTCGGCAAAGGGTAGATCAAACGGCCCCGAAGGTTTATAAACCCTCACCCAAACATGAACCCACACGCGACTGTTGTGACCTTTCGATTTCGACAGCACTCGGCAGTGAATCGTATTCATAAATGCGAGCTCAGCGCAGATAAGAAAGCGACAAGCGGTCGTTACGTTACCAGCGTACATTCCCAAACATTATGAAACGTGAGTGCGTGTGTGTGTGTGGGTATGTGCGTATCAACAACGGTGATAATCGGTCACACACACATATAGAGAGAGAGAGAGCAGTGCATGTTTGCCAAAAAGCCATTATGAATAATGATAAAATATCGCTGCCCGTTACGGTACGGCACAGGACAGGAAGACATTTAATCTTTCGCCGACTGATATGTGTGGAAAATGGAAAGCAGGAATATTTTAGCAAAGTGATAAAAGGTGGCAACAGCATACGATTGTAATTGTAACCCTCGCACTATTGTTCGCAAAAGAATAACCTTAAACGTCTGCACGCCGTAAAGTCAGCGTCCTAAAAGTACGGAAGACTTTCGAACGAGAAAATGAATTCAATTATCGTTAACAGGCACACACACACAGAGATAGAGAGAGGGAAAGAAACCAGGATAAAAGACAGGAAAAGCGGTTATGGTTTGGAACTACCGGTGCAAACGTCGGTTACTTCCTGGTGTGTTGTTGTGCTCCTAGCAAACGCAGCGTACCGTGCGCGCGTGGTGTGGTGTTTTGTGGCTACTTTGATGTGAGATTTACTGCGATTAGGGATGAGGACGAAGGGAAAGCAACGGGAAGGTATAGGAGGATCGGTAAGGCAAATTGAAAAGCTTGTGCTATCCACGGCTAAGGATGGGAATTTGAGAATTCGAACCAGTTCAGGTGCATAATTTAGCTCAATTTATGCATTGCTAAGACGCATCCCGGCCCTGCAGTGACAGTGGTAGCAAGTGTGTTCTTCGTTCGAGTGCGACCCGTTTAGCTCTAATGCAATTGAATTCGTTTAATTTGAAGCTTAATGGTGTGAGTGTGCACCATGAATAGATTTGTTCGATGCTGCAGGACAATTTTCAGGTTTTGTTTAATATTAAAAATATAATAAATAATTAAATTTAATAACAAACCATACGAATTATTTTTAAATCGATTATATCATTAGCAAACAGTTTCAGTGACGATATTAAATTCTGTGCAGTGTATAAAAAAGGCTCCCAAACAAACCCGTCAGAATTTATGGCAAATATTTACCGTCAACCGGCGTGTCCTGTGTGTACACATCATAAAATTGAATTTTATCGTTTCCCGCCGTGAGTATGAAACTAGCGCGCACACCATAATAACTCTTTCTCGCATCTGTCTTTCAGGCTCAATTTTCACATCTTTTCATTCATCGGTTCCCTCTCGTTTTGCTATTCGCTGCCAATTGCTGCAGGATTGAGTTTTTCTTTTATTTAACGGGCCTTTTTTTTTCTCCCTCCTCATAGCAATCCTCATGATGATTGCAATAGTTCATTGTTTCGCGGTTCGCGATTTGTATTAATAGGCAAACAAGTCGAGAGCGTGCACGCGTTTCTAAATTTAGCACGGTCGCACCGCGCTGTACGGTTACGTTTACGCGCGTTGTTTTCCATTCTGGCTGGCAATATTTGTAGTAGAGTTTGCTGTTTTTTGCGTGTTTTTTCCCCCACGATGTATGGTTCACTGTGGATAGATGGGTTGGTTATCGGTGTAGAGGCGTTTTTTTGTGCTTAGATTTTTATTACCCATTGGCAGGGTGTCGCCGTTGGCAATGCAGATTGGACGTTTGCATCGTGCTGCCTCGGTCGAAATGAAAGCTAAGAACTAAACGAAAAATTTACCGAATTGCAACGGCAAACATAAAAACCACTCTGTTCAACCTAAGCGTAGAAGTTCCACAACGCGCCAAACTAAGGCATCCACATCCACAAACCATCGGCCAAACTGCAAGCACTAGTATACCGTTGATAAGGAATCGGTAGCAAAAACAAAAACACGGTAGGATTGAGCACAACCAAACATTCCATTTTGTACAAATTGTTCCCAAATCGAACAGCGATCGACCTGCCAGATGAAAGCCAATCAACTAGGTACGCTAGTCGGGTAAAAGCCCAGTGTGAATGTGTTGCAACAACAGACACATAGTTTATAAGGAGTTTTTTGGTACGGTGGTTAACAGAGAACGGGTAGCATTTATTTATTGTGTACCGCAGCAAAGGCTCAAGCTTCGATTGAGCACATTTTATGATGAACACGAGCACGATAGTTGGATAGCAAGCTATGAATTGGGCTCGTTTCTGAAGCGATATGAGGTAAATTGAACGATGTTTAAAAAATAATTATTTTTTAAGCTATTTTGCCTCGTTTTAATGATTGTATTGCGAGAGGAATATCAATGGATTGGTAAATAAAATTTGTTCCTACCGTTCCTTGTGGATCAAGTACTGGGCGTCTCCATTGGAATTGAGGTTTTGTTTTTTTCAATGTTTTTATTTATAAAGGAGAAAGTTCTATATGAATAAGAAAATGCAGATAGTAATAGCATATTCTACAAACAGAAGGTAAATAATTTTACTAGAAATTGCAGTTAAATTTAATTATTTTCCAGCTATATTACTCAAGCAATTCATCAACTACTAGGCGCCTCCATTTTAATATTTTTGATTTAAAAACAATTTACTTACTCAATGCAAGTTGTACATGGTTAGTAAAAAATAAATAATTCACCTTATTTGCTTTCCCCCTTTGTACATAACAAGAGAAAAACACCGCCAGCGAAAGGCAATATTTATCGTGAAATCAATAAAACTTTCCCGATGGCGTACTGGGCGTTCTCCATTTCCATCGAAACTATTGCCATTCAATGTTTATGCAATACCGAACCGGGTTGATCTAATTAATATCACAGTCCGTAACTCTAACTGCAACAAAGTTTTTGCCAAGCTCCAGTTTCTGCATTGCATTATCATATCCAATTATACCACTCCATCAAGCATCCACCGTTCGTCGTCGCTCCTGCTGCTTCTCCCCTGCATCCCCCATAGTGGCAGTGTTGACCTTTTGCTCTTTTCAGAAACCGGCAAAGCAAGGCACAAGCATAACGTATTGTAGCAGTTCCTCCCTCCCTAGAGGCCGGGAGCGGGAGAGGACGCATGGCACACACAAATTCATTCAACTCTCATTACACTACCACCGAAACCGAAACAACAGCACCGTACAATTTCCCCCGTACAACCGAACAGAGCAAACCGGAGAACCCAAACCACGAACAAATAATGCCCGTGTGCGCCGTTTTCCCTGGTGGGTAGCGAACGATGGGTGACTGTCTCCGAAGCCCATCAGCTGTCTTGGCGTGTGTATGGGTAACACACACACACATAGCCGCATACCGTGCTAGGGCGGAAAGTGTCTATTGCTTCCACTTTATCCGAGCAAAAGGATGAGCAAAAGAGCAAGATTACTCTCAGCCGGAAAAACTTCACTTCATCGTCGGTGAAGTGAGCGTCACAGAGACAGTTGTTCTCGTTCGTTTTTTGGCTGCGGGTGAAGCTCGGCTGAACCTCGGCTCCGACTAATTCTCATTACTCAAACGGGCAAAAACCGGCGCCGAAAGATTGAGATGAGTACCGTGATAAAACAGGACCAGCAAGAGAGAGAGAGCGCGAAAGAAAAAGAGAAGAGATACCATAAAATGACGAGAACGTGCCATCCATCGGGGGGGAAGATCATATCGCTCTCACTCTCGCTCTCTCTCTCTCCCTTGATACAATAAATCAGCGGTAAATCAACTGCTTTTTGATGGATTTTTCCTCCTGCCAGACGGATGCGATGGGACACGGGTATGGGTTGGTATAAAGCGAGCCCTCACTTGCTCTGTCCTTCGTCCTGCAAGACAAGGGCGTCTTGTAAAATGGGGAAAAATAATACAAAAGGCACACACACACACCCAGGTAGGCGTTTTAAATTCACCAAAACCGCAACTTCTTTTCCATCGTCCAACGCCCCATTATTGTCGCATAAAGTGAACAGTATTCTGTGTGCTACTGGACGAAGACGAATAAAGCATTAAAATTGTACCAACGAGCCTGCCCGAGCAATTGTACGGACACACCTGTTCCCATTCTCACCGGGATAGACACCAGCCACCAGGCGTCTCCATCAGGCGGTACGGTGTTCCGTCCCGTGTAAATGGTTTGGTTCCTTGGCCTTTTGCTCCATCCCCATCAAAGTGGGAGTAGCATTTCGGGAAGCATAATTTATTAAGCCATTTTGCTGCTCGCTCACACACACACACACACACACACGCGACCGTTTGCGAATGGCATTCACCTTTGGCATTTCCCATTTTTCCCTCGTGGCTCGGACACACTGCTCAGGTATCGGCCGTTCTGCATCTTTTACCCATCACGATAACGCCGTGATACTGTGGCAAATGTGTGATTGGATTTGTACACTTCTTCGCTTACTCTAGCCCCCAAAATGCTCGATGCGTGGACCTCTCAAACTTAATTTACTGTTCACGTTACTTTCTAAATAATTAAATTTATAATACGCTTCTAAGGTACAAACGGTACAAGTAGGCTCTGGTAAAGACGCACACGCAAAAGATCCATTTTACACACTGCCACAGTTATTTGGGAGTCGAGTCCCGGGCAGTGGCTCGATTTGATGATTGCTTTTGCTTTATTGTTGCCGAGCTCAGGCACACCTTGAAAGCGTCAAGCGGACACTAGCATTCTTTTTGCACTTATCCACGTACAAGCGCACGCACACACACACGTACACACACACGTACACATCACACCAGTACATGCGTACACACATGGAGGGAGCCAAAAACTGGAGTGGTCTCTCGTGCAAACGTTTTGTGTCGTTTGATGTTTTTTTTTGCTTCTTGTTTTGGGCGATTTTTTTTTTGTGTTTTGCTGGCAGTGCCTCACCCTTTTTTCGCACACACACACGCTGTTTGCTTTATTTTTATTTCACGAAATTTTTCAAAGCAATAACGCAAAACGCGACACACGCACACAGCACGCCACTTTGAAAGCCACCTTTGAAACCGCAGACTTTCGGTTGAGCTTCTTGTTTGAAACTTTGACGCTGGTTGGAGAAGGTCGTGCAGAAGATAACGAGCAGGGAGTTATTTTATCACTTTATCATCTCGCCTGTCAACGGAGGGCAGCCGTTCAAACTGGCTGGTTCGAAGGGCGCTGTAACCATCAATTTTACAATGCCCATCCTAGTAACCGTTGGTTGTTGATGGTTTTGTGGCGAAAAAAGGCGTTCACTCCGACACAGAACACACAAGTAAACCACATCACAAATCGTGGTTTTGTAGCACTTTTCTTTTTGCTTCCTTGCTGGGCACGAACGCCAGCAGTAACACGCACGATAAGCAAGGTGAAGTTACGGTGTTCGTGCGGTGAAAAATCTTTCCAAACTTTTCTCGGGCGTACGCGGACGGGAGCAGAGGAGCAGGGAGGAGAGGACGTGATAAAAGGTGGCGAAAAAAAAACACTCGAGCAAAGAGAGACCTCGAGCGCGACCGACACTGTACCTGCAACGACGGAAGGTTACTCGCTGTCTGACACTAAGCGTACCGAGCGACCGACCGCATGATCCCGAACCCCGTGAGGATGGTTGGCTGCTGACAGCGACCACTCTCACGCTCACTCGCACAACGTTCGCTAGAATCCTCGCACGCACAGTCCAATGCTCCCGGATAAACCAGTACTCGGCTCGCATTTCGCTGGCAACGAACTCTGCGTCCCGTTCTCTGCGTGTAAAGGTGAGAGAGCGAGCGAGCAATGAGCACATTGGTCCAGTGAGAAGTGAGAAGATAACTGTGCGTACTACTGACAGGCGAGAAAGAGAGTGTGTGAGAGAGCTAGCCGGTTTTTCGACAAGGTCCTCGTTGTTTTCGTACTCGGTCCGCCAGCTTAATTGATGAGCTGTTGAGGGCCTCTCATCGAACTGTCATTGTGTTGCGGTTTGCCGTCGGTCGGTCGGTCGGTCGGTGTTGCTTTCTTGCGGTCTGGAGCGTGTTGTTGTCGATGAAAGTTTGCGTTTTTGATCGATTCGTTTCCGGTGCACGCGCTCATGTGCGATGATGGACGAGCGAGATGAAGAAGAGATGATAAGAAATTTGTGTTTTTTTTCTCATCTTGTTTGATGAAATACGTGTAAACAACAGATTTATTGATGCTGTTTTGTTTTTGTTGAGTGTTATCTTTATTAAGCACACGCTTAAGTAACATAAAACTAACTATCAAAATCTTTAACTGAGCTTTAGAAAAAAAACTAATCTAATTTTTCTTCTTCTTTTTATTCTTTTTCTTCTTCGTCTTATTTTTCTTCTTCTTCTTCTTTTTCTTCTTCTTTTGTCTATCCTTTTTCTTCTTCTTCCTTTTCTTCTTCTCCTTTTTCTTCTTCTTTCTTTCTTTGCACTTTACACTACAACTTCGAGGGGTCTTAACCCTGCCACTTCTAGCATCTTTCACTTACTTTACCTGTAGCTTGATATTTAAATATTGTAGCATTTTTATTTATGGTTGTGAATTCTAAATAGTTTCTCGAATAAACAACATAAAGAAAGTGAATGGAAAACAATACTGTGGCATAATTGTCGTAACAAAGCTGTTCAAGAACTGTATAAAAGTTCCTAAAGAGGATATGTAACCGGCAGGACCGTCTCCTCGTACGGATAGTCAGTGATGTCAGACCAAAACTTCGCGAGGTCGTAGAGTCAAAGAAGTATAAGATTTAATGCTGTTTACAGCGACCGACAATAGAATATGACTAACTAAATCGAGGTTAAAGTGTAAAAAATAGGGTATAGTGTAACCATTTCATGAACTCGTTTTGCTATTCTGATGCAAGTTATGTTTTACTCCAACACAATTATTCTGTTATTTCTAGATGTCCACAAAATAGCGAATAGAAAGTAAAGATTTTGTAGATAAATTTTCCACATTTTGGCATTGTTATACCCCGCAATGGATCATTATTAGAAGCCTTATGCAGAATGAAAGTTAAAACCAGACCCCTAATAAGTCGAATCCGTTAACAGGGTCTCGAGACAGAGATGCCCAGTCATATGCCCACATCATATAAAAATTAAACTTTTCAATTTCATCATATAAAAATCACTGACCACAGATGTTCTTCTATAAGGTCCCTCCTTTATGAAGTTCAAGCCCTCTAAATCTCTGGCCCTAGCTCTACAACCTCAGAAGTTTCTAGGCTTGCTATTTCTAGCCTTCTGTGACTTGTTTTTGCCCGTAGCTGGATAGTCAGTCCTGCGTACGGGGAGGCGGTCCGACGGAATTCGAACCTCAGTCCTATCTTGTGGAGGCCGACACCGTTATCGTATACACCACCGGGCCTATCTAAATCTTCTTCTTCTTTCTTGGCCTAACGACCTAGGTCATGCCTGCCATTTTTGGCTTACTAGACTTATTGTTATTGTTATTATCCCGTACGCAGAACCTACTATCCGACTACGGGTAAAACCAAGTCATAGAAAGCTAGAAATAGCAGGTCAAGACCTTCCGAGGTTGTAGAGCCAGTGAAGTAGAAGAAGACTTATTGTTACCGCATCTCTAAATCTACTTCTGGTTTTACCTAGTAGAACTGTTGAAAGCAGTATTTTCAAAACTAAATCTAAAGGTGGTCTTATTAATATGTCTCTCACTGTATCTTCTGCTAAAGAAGGGAAAAAGCAGTGATTCTTTGTATGCAAACGTTGTCTGTTTAAAGTGTTTTAACTGTCAAGGATGTCCATGAAAAGTCTTCATCTTGAACTATTAATTGTTATACTTGAGAAAAGATCGTACTTTATATACTGTAAGAACAAAGACGATCGAATTGTTTTTAGGCATATCTTGCAGGAGGTTTATCTTTTATAAAAGTTTTATAAAATGAAAGTTGAAGTTTAAAAACAATTTAATGAGTAAAACAGCTTTAACAACTATTGCTAAAATAGTGAAATAGAAAGCAGGTATGTAAAAAATCTTATACTCAACAGAATTATATTTAAAAAATCCCTTTAACTTTCCTTTTTTTCCCTCGTCTACACAGCTACGCGTTAAAAAGAATCGTTGCTCACGATCAATTAAACGCTTTAGCTCGTAAAACCAATTTACATTCTTACGCGTGTTTTCGGAACGATGACCATAAATAAGGCCAACATAACCGATGCTACCGATGCTGGCGATGCACGGTAAAAATCAACAAGAGCTCCATCATCACTTGATCCTTCGCTTCTCGCTCTCTCTCTCTCTCTCTCTCTCTCTCTCTCTCTCTCTCTCTCTCTCTCTCTCTCTCTCTCTCTCTCTCTCTCTCTCTCTCTCTCTCTTTAAAAAGAATCGTTGCTCACGATCAATTAAACGCTTTAGCTCGTAAAACCAATTTACATTCTTACGCGTGTTTTCGGAACGATGACCATAAATAAGGCCAACATAACCGATGCTACCGATGCTGGCGATGCACGGTAAAAATCAACAAGAGCTCCATCATCACTTGATCCTTCGCTTCTCGCTCTCTCTCTCTCTCTCTCTCTCTCTCTCTCTCTCTCTCGCTCTTCTTTTCCGTTTACACGTGAAATTCTTCCTTCACATTTCGGCACACATCTCCCCGATGATAATAATGTTGATGCTCGAGCGGCTCACGTCAGATCAGAACGCGAACCCGATGATGTTGAATGTTATGCGTACCTCATAACGATAAACGTAACGCTGGGGACCACTGCATCCCCCATCCCTTAACCATCCCCCCCTCTCCCCCACAATTTTCCTTCCCCACAGTAAGAAGCAGCAGGCTTAAAATAGAAAATTAATTGAA
>KZ063282.1:54276-65791 GCA_002091835.1 Anopheles maculatus
CAAGCGCGGTGCACCCCAATCGTACCGGGATTTTCCCTTTTTTTTTCGGCACGCAAAAGCATTTCTTTCTTTTTTGTTATTATTCAGAACAATCTCACGTTTTTCTTGCACCTCACCTCTTCGCTCGATCTGGCGGGTCGAACTATAGGCGAATAATTTATGTCTCGCGCTAGGGCAATAATTTCGTTGCCTAGGTGTAATGGGCGTAATCGTAGTATGCTTTGATTGTTCACTCCCGCGATGCATCCATACTGCCGTTGTTCAGTTCTCCAAATCAATCCATATCGCGTAACGTTTATTTATTTTTCCAAACGCAGTTGGTAACCGTCGGTGGATACACACTTTCTTGACGTAAATACGTGGCCTCCAAAATGCGACGCAAATTTACGAAGAGCAGGCGACCAAAACAAAAAAATCTAATCTCCGGTAGTCGAACCATCCCGGAAGCGGAGGTTGGGAGAATCGAAAGATACAAGACAAACGCGACAGAACGAAGGAGAGAGAGAGAGAGAGAGAGAGACTAACGTCCAGAGCATACTTTTTCCGAACGAACGCGCGCGTAAGTAAGTTGAAATTAATTTCAAATTTAAATTGATCAAATAAAACCAATTTCGGCTGCCCCTCCCGTCCATGTTCGTCGAGGATCCTGTTTGGTCGGTCCGGTCCGGCCTTCAATCGAGCGGCTTTTACGACAAGCAACCGACGAAACGCGACACCATTCCCCCTGGGGCGAACGCGCCTAAGAACTGAACCGAAAACGCGCTTGGTGCGTGAAAGAACATTCCCAGCCCGAACCCACCCACTACCGTCCACTTTTGGGCAGTTACATGTTCGACGAACCGACAACTACGTCCCAGCTGCGTTACACACGCTGCCGGGCCGACGTTTGATGGCTTTTATGAAGGCGCTGTTTGCGTATCGGTTCGGGTGCCACGCTCCGATTATTATCCGCCCGGGAGGAGGCAGAACGGACGAGCGGTAGGCCAAAACAAATAAAGGACACTTTGATGCGCTTTTGATGATATTGTTGGTAATACTGGAAAGACAATTGAGTATTAGGAAGCGCTTTCGGAGAAGCCTTCCTCGGCTGCTAATGGAGAAAGGATGATAATCAGTTGGATGAAATTGAAATCATCAGCTGGTGCGCTTGGTTGTTAGCGTTAGCCGAGCGCATAGATATTGGAAAATAACGTAACAAAGCTTAACGTACGTGTTTTTGGCATATTGTTTTCTAGACACAAATTAACAAAAACAACGTTGGAAAATGATAGGCATCAAATGACGTTTTAGTACGCGTTTCGAGACTTATTTTTACCATGCGGCTGTCTCAATGGGTTCTTCTTCAGGAAGAGCAGTTTAGATGAGATTTGATCTCCAGCGTGAGACTGCCTTCAACCTTACTTACTTACAACTTACAGCCGCTTCGCGGTCTTGGCCTGCTGCAACAATCCTCGATATCGCTCACGGTCTAGCGCCGTCGTCTGCCAATCCATTATCCCGGCCGTTCTGGCGGACGCATCAACGCCATCACTCCATCTCAGTTTGGGCCTACCACGCCTCCTCTGTCCATGTGGACGGCCTAAAAGGACTTTACGGGCTGGGTCATCCGGTGCCATTCTCATAACATGACCAGCCCACCGGAGCCTGTCGAGCCTAATTCGCTGTACGATAGTGAGATCACCGTACAGCTCTCGTAGAGCTCGTCATTGTAGCGGCTCCTCCATTGCCCTTCCACACATACGAGGCCTTCGCCTGAAGAGGGTTTCGTCAGTTTTGGACAGAGTCCATGTCTCAGAGACGTATGTCAGTACTGGGACTATAAAGGTTTTGTACAGTCCCAGCTTCGTCCGTCGCGACAGGTATTTTGAGTGGAGAAGTTTCCTCACCCCAGATAGGTGAAGTTTTGGACGACTTCGAAAGTGCGATCACCTATCTGTACATCACCCCTGCGTAAATCAGTGTTTGTTAGCAGGGCCGCTGGTGGTGCCACCATCATTTTGGTTTTTACCTCGTTGATCTCCAACCCGAGGTTCAGTGCCGCATGCTCGATCCTTTGGTAAGCTTCTGCTACATAGGAGAGCCTCAAACCAATGATGTCTATGTCATCAGCGTATGCCAGGATCTGGAGCGACTTATAGAAGATGGTCCCCGAAGTTTCCACCTCCGAGTCTCGGATAGCCCTCTCTAGCGCCAGATTGAATAGGAGGCAGGCAAGTCCGTCTCCCTGGCGCAGACCCTTGGTGGTAGCAAAGGGCCCTGAGAGTTTTCCATCCACCTTCACCTGGCATGTGATGTTGGTCATTGTCATACGTACGAGCCTGGTAAGCTTGGCCGGGGTTTCCAAATGAGCTCATTGCGTCGTACAGTTTTACCCTGGCTATGCTATCGTATGCGGCTTTAAAATCAATGAAGAGAGGGTTGCCTTCAACCAGGCTTTAATATTCCTTGAAAAAACTGCAGTTAAACCAATTGAAGATGCTTTTTTTTAATTATAAAATCCTATAAAAGTACACATCTTTTTACATTTGCTTTTCTGCACTTTTCCCTTTAGTTAATATATAAAAAAAATACCGAAAAATGACATGGAAATGAAATAAATAGAATTAAATAAAAGGCAGGAGATGAGACCTCGTTAGCTAGTTTTAGACGAACTGTCTTTTGAAGTTAGCCGTGGATGAATAGTGTTGAGTAGGTAATATTATTAAATAAACCTTACTAAACTATTAAACTGTCTTACTACTGTAAGATACGCATTCTATCTTAACTTCAAATAGCAAAAATACTGGAAGAAATCGTAGGTCTTTGAATGTTGTTTGGAAGTTTTGGAACTATTTCGTAGCTCAGCTAGTTTCGGATCGCTTGCAGTATATCACGCCCAAGATGGACTGTAGGTCAACAAGTTCATGATCATGTGAAACTCATTTGTTAACAGGATCGCACGAGACACGAGTACCGACTACCGGCACGTAACAGCGTAGATACAGCGTAATAGCTAAGCAGCTCGAGACAAAAATGGATAGAAATATACTTAAATGTTCACACATTGAGATGTCCTTAAATTATGCTTAGAGTAGATCTTTGATATCTACCTGAAGGGTTCTTCTCAAAGGAACACTGCTGAAGTATAATTTCCTGTGACAATCACAAAATATCATTTCCTAAGTTTTTGTTTTATTGATGTTATCACTGCAATCCGAGGAACGCGTATCTAGGGGAAGAATCGGTTGAAAAGCAAGCTGCAGAGTCATCTGGGAACCGAAATAGCTGGTTACCGGAGGAAAGCGTAGGCATGACAGTACCTGAGATATGCCAGCTGGGCTAGTGCTTGTCTCAGAAAGAGCACTACATAATGCCATCTTGAATGTCTTCTGCTTTAAAGTGGTAGATTAGAGCTATCCATCTCCCTTTGCCAGACACTGTGTTTGCCAATGTCATGTTAGACATCTTACAAAGTGATTTAACAAATCGTGTAAGCCTAAAGATTTGATGGACATTAGAATGTGCTGGATGGAAGCCAAATTGCGCCAAAGTCAAGATGAGGCGGCCAACACTGTAAAACGAGCGTGATTTATCTTCTTCAGCAAACCACATATGTAAACATGCTAGCTATTGGCTGGTATAGGTATAGGTTTACTTGCTATACAGCCTTGATCCTTGATTGCAGCTAAGGGAACACATGTTAGCTGATCATTCAAATCGATTATCACGTAATAGGACGATGTAACTCCTGAAACGTATACTACACATTCAACAGTATTAGTTGACTGTCAGAGTAGTTTTGTAGTATTTGATCCCGTTTTGCTGTCATCCAAACTGTTAAATACTCTTCAAACATACTGTATCGTAAGAGGACACACCATCCCGATTTTGTATCAATTTTTGCAGTGTTGTCTTCCAAGTCCAGGTTTTTTGTTCGAGGTATCGGTGGCGCTTCGTTCCCGGAAGGAACGAGTCCTTATAATGATACCTTGCGATCTGGATGGACAACAACATATTTAACATATTTAACATATTTAACTACACAGCAAAGCATTTCTAACAAAAATCAATCAAATAATTTTAAATTAGTATAGCATAAACTATGGACACATAACTCGGGAACTGTATTTAATGAAATGGTTAAAAGTTATTGTTATTTCTCTCAAGTTTTAATGCCTTTTTCCTTCGATTGCCTTAGACCACAAGCTCGTTTAACGAACCTTTTCCACGGTTGACGCATTTCTACACCTTCAACAGAATTTTTTGTTTAAAAAATTTTACCTTATGATTTTTTTTTATAATTCTATTTTACATACCTAGAGAACTATCTCTGTACCATCCTCTCATACGTAGAATTATACTAATTCATTAAGGTACTAATGAAATTTGTCATTAAGACAAGCAGTAGATGAAAAATAATCATTTTATCAATACCTTCGCTTACAGAGAGCCGCATTTTACATACTCAAACAAGTTCCAAAGCTAAACAAACAAACTCCACTGGTGCACATTTCACACACGCTATAGAGAAGAGTCCGAATATGAATGCATCCTGCCGAGACATCCCCGACACGATGGCGCTCGTTTGCATACCTTCAAGGACGAAGACTCATCTCTCTCTCTCTCGCTCGCAGTCACTTCATACTCCATCAAAACTGCAACAGTGGAAAGTGTTTTTTTTTGTGTGTGAATAGAAGGTAAACAATTTTCTTCACACTATGCCATGGGTGGTTAGCCATTATCTTTCATAACTTTTGCGAGGGTAAAGCTTTCCCGGACTAGCTTACGCGAAATAGCTTAATAATTGATGCTAATAAGCTTTTGCGTTTTGCGTGTGTGTGTGTCTCTGATTGTTGTTAATGATGTCCTCCCATTTCGTGTGGCGTTCTTCTGCATTCTCGCGGTGGCTTCACCCATGCTCTGCCCCACACGGTGATGCCGTTAGCACCAGTTTTTGCATGCACTTCCATATAAATTTCAACACCCCGTGTGCATACATACATTCCACACTGGTGCTTAAAATTAAGTGCCATCATTACTGTCAAACAAGGCTCGTCCCGCTTCTGGCTCACGATCGTGGCGCCTCCCATTCATTGCCCATCGGTGACAACGTTTTCCACCCAGTTTGTACTTCATTTTCTCCTACACCGTTCGCTTCCTGCTCCTTTGGTGGAGTAAAAACATTTGCTCACTTTAGTGTGTAAGCGTTTGACAAACATTTAATCGTTCGCTAACGCTCGTCTCCGTTCGCTGGCAGTGCTAGCGGTCAGGCACTACCCGCTCAGGGCTAATGAGATACGGGATCGGTCCGAGGAAGCGAATTAATGGAATGTTTGTTTAATCATGAAACCCGAACGATGCTACACTGCCGTTTGCCGAACGCCGCCGGGCAATGAAGTTGATGACGATGATGATGGCGAATGGCGCCACACACACACACACACACACACACTCGCACACAGACAACCCTTCGGGGCATTCAATCAATCCGCGCCACGTACGGCGTACCGGGATGGTATGATAATAATGTTGTCCCATCTTCAATTTGAAACTTTCGCCTTTTCCACATGAATATGTAATTATGTCCACAGATTATCTCACGTGGAGTTTTTTGTTTTTTATTTCGTTCGTGCTTGTGCCTCGTGTTCATCGTGATGAGGATAATTATTATGTGTTTTGCTTATTGAGGGGTACATTTTAATGCCGCATTTTTCTGCATAATTGAATGTTTGCGCTGCAGCGACCGATATAGGGCTCGACTTTCTATTTTTTTTTTTGTTATTAAACAGTTTGGAATTAACGGTACTAACTGCTCGATCATGCATTCAATACATTTAAAAATAAGCACCGGACATTGAGTTGGAAGGGTTGTTTTTTGTTTTATTGAAATTGCTTCACATTTAATGTATCGCTTTAATATCAACATTAGCGTGTCGTCGACATTCCATTTTTCTGTTATTATTTGAAACGTTTTCTCATAAATACATTCAACACAAATCTTTTCACAATTCACAGCTTATTGTTGTTGTTCTTATAGAATTTGTTTGATTGAAGTCAAAACAGTTGCTTTTAGCATTCCTTACAAACGTTCTACCTGTTTTTTTTTGCTCTCCTTTCTTTCACTTCTTTTTCCGAACCCCAATCCTATTCAATTCCTATCTTTTATCATTTGTTTTGTATTATGTTTTGTTTGCTGTTTACTTTGGTTTGCGTTTTGTTTTACTCGCTTTAAATTATCATTTCAGTTTCAACCCAATTTATTTATTTTCTTAACTCTTGTATTAGAGTTTATGAAATATTTTCCATTTTTTTCTTATTTCTTTTTTTGTTATTTGCTATCAAATCCACTCATAGTGTGGTGGTAGCGAGCGAAAACGGATTCATTTGCTGATCTTCACCGCTTGCCTCTTCTTTTCCTGTATTTATATTAAAACACACACACACACACAAACATACTGCACACCGTAAGTACAATAAGCATGTGGCAAACTGTTTTATGTATTTAGAGAAGAAAGAAAAATACACCGTTGTACACACTTGTTTTAGCAAGAAAATATGATTTATTTTGTAAGCTTTTATGTGTTTTTTTTTTGTTTCCGATTACTTTTTAGTTGTGTTTTTTTTAGTTAACACACACAAACACACAACATTGATAAATGTTGCTTCATTTTTATTCCAAAGAACGTTAAGATACAGCAGGAAGGGGGACATGAGAATTACAGTCTCTTTCTCGCTTAGTAGTATAATTATCCCCATTGTAAGGTTGCGGAGCATTAAACGGAATTTATATTGTTTCCACTATTTCTTACACATTCTGAACAAGTGCTTTGTTAGGATAAGTAACAAAATTGAGAAAAAAAACGTTTAAAAATCGAAGGAAATAGTACAGCAAAAAATTTGTATTTAAAACAACAAAATACGTTAAATGCGCCACACATTCGTTTCCCATCCTTCCAAAGGTAAGCTAAACTCTGGTAGCCACATTACAGACCATGACAGATTATTGTTGTGTCCTGCACTCTAGAGATGTGCACAATGAGTAAGAGTGAGTGAGTGAGTTTAATCTTGCAAAGGAGTTTATAGTTTCAACTCAGCATAAAGATTTTTTATGACTCTCAATCTTTGCGCTGACTAGTGACTCCTTTTGGCTTCAAACTCACTCCTTTTGGCTTCAAAATCACTCCTTATGGCTTCAAACTCACTCCTTTTGGGTTCAAACTCACTCTCACTCGCTGCGCCGACTAGTGGCTTACTCCTTTTGGCATCAAACTCACTCTCACTCGATGCGGCAACTATTGACCAAGCCTTCCTCACTCTTATTAAGTGAGTTTGAAGCCAAAATTAGTAGGTCACTAGTTAAAAGCGAATGAGAGTGAGTTTGAAGCCAAAAGAAGTGAGGCACTAGTCTGCGCAGCTAGTGAGAGTGAGTTTAGAGTAATTTTTTTTCATGAATCTTTAAAGAGTGAGTCAAAGATTCAAATCCCTGTATCCACTCACTCACTCTGATTCAACTCTGCAAAAAGAGTGATTATTCTCATCTCTACTGCACTCCTGCACTCCTGCACGTACACTAATTTAAGCCCCATCACCTAACATGAGCGAGTTATATGATAAAATCAGCAATTACAAGCTTAGTGAAATAGTGAAGTAGTCGAATAGTAGGAACGGGATCTTCCGGCGAATCTGAGGGATGGTATCCATAATCATGTTTTAAGCACGCGAAACAACAAACTCTAGCGGCATTTAGCAAAAACACTTTAAAAATTATCCGTCCATTTAACGGTACGCAAGGCGAATCGAACTTCAATCAGCAGCTTTCCCGCGTTTTACGTAAGCCCTTACAAACTAATTCCGCACGCGAACACTTTCCTCTGCTTTCCGAAACAACACAATCTCACTACGCCACACGAACTGAGAGCTGACCGCAAAATCGTTGCTGAATGTGCAGCACAAAAATCTGAACCCGCAGTACGAGATGAAGCGCATGTTCGGCAGCAAGGTCGTCGGTGATCAACAGTGAGTATCGGGAGCGGTAGACTTCGACTCTCGGACCAGCGCCTGGCAACACTGTCACACGTGTTGTTGCGAGCTGTTTCGAAACAGGCCGGCGCAACAGGCTGTTGTTTGTTGTTGTTTTAACCCTTCGCTGTCATGTACGCGGTTGGATTACACAATCGATGGCAACAGCCGAACACTTTCCTCTGCTTTCCGAAACAACACAATCTCACTACGCCACACGAACTGAGAGCTGACCGACACAGATACACCTAACCCAACAAAAAAAAAGAGGCAGCGAGCGCGACATACATTTAAAATATAAATCGGAAACTATTGACTAATGACTAACTTTATCGGCCGCGTTGCCATTCCACAGCGCATCATTACTTTATGTTGTTTTTTTGTTTGTTTTGTTTGTTTAAAGATATATACGAATAAGATGTTAGCATTTCAGCAGTTCTGTTTTCCGGGGATCACTTCAAGGCCTAGGATTACATGAGAAAATCGTTCGGTTCATCCTCTTCGCTGCTTTCCGCTTCGTCCACGTCCGCATCGTTTGGTCGCTCGAGCGCACGGATACCGGACAGAAACTCGCGCATCGCTTCCACGATCGTGACGAGCGTAGTGCTGTAAGCGCCCATTGTTCCCAGATCCCAGTCGGGGGCACCGGCGGCAACAGCACCACCAGCAGCAGCAGGGCCAGCAGCAGCAGGGCCAGCAGCAGCAGCAGGGCCAGCAGCAGCTGGACCGGCAGCAGCATTATTAGGCTGCTGCGGTTGTTGTGGTTGGGCAGCAACCGGTGGAGCGGGTTGTGCTTGAGCGTTGAAGTTGGGAAGCAGTGATTGAAAGAAAAGATGCAGCGGATCGTTCGAAAGGCGACTGTTGCTCGACGTAACGGTAGGTCTTGTTGCACAAAAGAAAAGGGGACAAAATGGGTCTGTTATTAATCTTCCTTAAGCGTGGTGAAGCTTGGTGTCTGTGTTGTACCCACCGGGTGTAGATGTTGATGGAGTCTAGCGGAGGCAGAGGATCGTACATCAGCATCGGATCGCTTTCCTTCTTAATAAACTGAGCCAGCGGAACCTTTTCCTTAAAATCTGACAGCACAATATGGCGCAGCACTTGCCGCGGTGGATTCGCGTACCTTTTGCGAGGAAAAAAAACAATGGAAACAGTCAAAAAAAATGCTCTTTTGATACGAAATTACATGGAAAGTGGGTTCATTATGCGCCTTCTACCTTTGACTCCGCTTGGTTGCATACTCAGCAATAACGTCCTCTTTGGCATCGACCCGATCGAGCACCGCGTTGACATTGCGCTCCAACCATGGCAACAGTTCCGCATCGCGCCACACCAACTTCGAGCGGCAAACGTACAGCGACATTAGCTGCTGCAGTGCGACGAGCGATTTGTTGTACGCGCCCGGTCCGAAATAATTATGTCCCGCCACCCGACTATCCGCCTGTATCGATAGTTCGTCCATCAGTGGACGCAACACACCGGGAAACATTAGCAGCGCGTACTGGAGCGCTTGATCGGCCGGTTCCGTGCGCTTCAGATGGAACAGGGCCATCGCGTACGAGTACGCCATGTTCGGCAGCTGGGACAGATTGTTCGTTGCGTCCCACTCTTCGTACAGCGTTACCAACCACTCGTACTGTTTCGCTCGAATCGCATAATAATCGACGATCAGTATCATTGCCAGTGGATCGTTGACGGGATCGAACGAGAGGATCAGTTTGGCAACTTCCAGCGCTGTCCGCGAGCAAGCCCTCGATTCGAGATGCTGCGAGTGTTTGAAGAGTGTGATGAACAGGGCCCGATTTTCCTGCCGCCGATAGTCCAACCGGCAGTTGCCCTGCGTAAGGCTGAACATCGTGTGAAAGGACGATTCGAGCGCGAGCAGTGCACGTTCGATCAGTTCCGATGCCATCGCGTGATCGTCCGTCATTTTGCACAGCTCGCTCAGCTGGATGAGCGAATCGACGTGGTACGGGTACTGGTTGATGATGTGTATGATGTTCTCCGAGTCCATGCTTTCGACGGCATCGAGAAACTTTTGCTGTACCTGCCGGTACGATGGGCTGTGCTCGAACGCGAAGTAGATGACGTTCTTGTCGAAGATCGCTTTCGGACCGGTGGCGGACGTGGAGGTGGTTGGGTCCGGTGCCTGCACCAAGTTCATGTAGATGCCGGACTTTCCGACCGGCGGCCAGGAATCTTTCGGGTTCACCAGGTAGGTGGACTTTTGCAGCCTCGATGCACCGCGGGCATTGCGTCGTTTGTTCCTGGAGGGGAAAAAAGTAGGAGAACGCAGTTTATTAAACCTGTATCTTTAGAAAAACTCAACAAAACGGATGTGTCCGCCTAAAAGTATGCAATCGATTTTAATCGTCTAGTGAGAGCGCTCGTGTCATTGAACACTAACCATCTCAACCTTCAACCTTCTATGCAAGTATGATTGCATACGGTTCAGGCGTTGCCAACCCTTGATCAAAATAAACAAATCAACAGTCAAACGACCCGGCACAGCTGTTGCCATCGATTGTGTAATCCAACCGCGTACATGACAGCGAAGGGTTAAAACAACAACAAACAACAGCCTGTTGCGCCGGCCTGTTTCGAAACAGCTCGCAACAACACGTGTGACAGTGTTGCCAGGCGCTGGTCCGAGAGTCGAAGTCTACCGCTCCCGATACTCACTGTTGATCACCGACGACCTTGCTGCCGAACATGCGCTTCATCTCGTACTGCGGGTTCAGATTTTTGTGCTGCACATTCAGCAACGATTTTGCGGTCAGACCGGCAGCGCCCACCGTTCCTGCCGCCGACTTCCCATCACCACCGACGACCCTTTCGTGGTGCGGATGGTGCTGATGATGATGATGATGGTGATGGTGATCCGAATCACGCGGGAAATTACCGAACAGCTTGTCCACCTCCTTTACCGTGCGCGTAAATTCGTCCTCTATGTCGGCATTGTCCTCGCTGCTGCGCCGTGCCGAGCTGGAGATGTATTTGCCCGTCTTCTTCTTCTTCTTTTTCTTGCGCTTCTTTGCCTCACCGGCCAGATGCATACTGACCGGGCCATCCGCTATGTCCTTTTCCGTTTCATCGTTATCGTCCTCCTTTACCTCGCTTTCCGACAGTGACTGTTGCTGATTGAGCTGGGGGGTTTTCATGAAAGCAAAGATAGTAATTAAAATTTCGTTCCACGTATCCCCCACACACACACAAACACATAAGAAAGCAAAAGCCTTCCACCATGTACCAGATCGTATCGATTGATGTTCAGCTGCTTCTTGCTGTTGTTGCGGTTCTGACTGCTGGTGCTGTTGGTGTCGTAATCGGCATCGCCACCGTCCGACACCTCATCGATCTGTTCCTTTATCTCCAGCTCATTGCCCTGCAGCTTGCGCAGAATGCGATAGGACATGTTGCCGTCAACATGCAACAGCACGCGGTTTCACACACCGAACAACACTGAGCACGCACGCCAATGCACACTACAGATGATGACACGCTGGCTGCACTTTTC
>KZ063283.1:1942-24583 GCA_002091835.1 Anopheles maculatus
CATTCTGCCGAAAATAGGAGCAAAACCAATGTTTGCATTTTTGGAAATATTTCAAAAAAACTGATTTTAATCATTACAACATGTATTCTGAAACATTCTTTGGAAGTTTTGCAACCAAAATAATACCATCTTCAATCAGAATTATTGAATTAAATAATTGTATTTGTATTTTTTTCTGAACAGCTGTACTAACGTGCCGAAAACTGGTACATTTACCCTAGTAGCAGGCATCCGCGAGAGCCTTGAAATGCTAGCTATAAACATATCCCTAAAAGCAGCTGTCACTTCATTGCGGCCTTCAGCTGTCAGACAAAAAGCACGTTGTTGCATTATTTTTGGAGTTCGGAAGCAAAGCGCGTTGTAATCTGGGCAAAGTTTCTAAATTTCGAGAAAAAAACTAATTCCAACACATCGGTGAAGGCTTAAAAGTATAGCATCATGTTTATACTTTACGAAACACCGGCAGGCTATGCCATATTTAAGGTAAGTCATATATTTTGCCTGCGAGCCGGTGGAACCATCCGACGGGCAGCGTGCTTGCTGTTGATAGCAGCAACGCCGGAGGAAAGCATTGGACGAGAACGTGTGTTGAGGTTATAAAAATTAAAGTATAATTTGTTTTCCCATTTGTTTAGCTGCTGGACGACAACAAATTTAAAGAAATCGACAACCTGTATCTGGAATTTGAAACTCCGGAAAAGGCGAGCAAGATGTAAGTTACCAATTACAATGCGATCGTGCATTACATGTACACGGTTACAACCACTCGTGTCAGACGCATAGTTCCATTCGGCCATCCAAAGTAAATGGTGGAATTTTTTTTCGCGTCTAATATTAACCCACTAGTATGAATTTTCACATTATGCTCTACAAGCTAACAGATGCATAAATTTTGCTTTCATACACAAATCAATCGTTTCAAACAGATCATCTTAAACGATTTCAATGGATATGGCGCTAACATTAATATGTGTGTCCTCTGCCAATTTTTTCACAGCGTAAAGTTGAAGCATTTTGAAAAGTTTGCCGATACAACCGAAGCGCTTTCGGCCGCTACCGCTGCAGTCGAGGGCAAGTTGTCGAAGTCGCTGAAAAAGGCACTGAAGAAGCTCGTGGACGATGATGTACAAAATCAGCTTCTCGTGGCCGATGCCAAGCTCGGTAACGCGATCAAAGAAAAGCTTCCGTTGCAGTGTGTGGCTAACACGTCGGTGATGGAACTGATGCGTTGCATTCGCACACAATCGGAAAGCCTGCTGTCCGGATTGCCGAAGAAGGAGATGACGGCGATGTCCCTCGGTTTGGCCCATTCGCTTTCCCGCTACAAGCTTAAGTTCTCACCGGACAAGATCGATACGATGATCGTGCAGGCACAAAGTTTGTTGGACGATCTAGACAAGGAGCTGAACAACTACATGATGCGGGTGCGGGAATGGTAAGTGATCGACGGGAAGGGGATTTCGCGGTAGGAACGGGTTTTACTCACACGTTTGTTCTTCCACAGGTACGGTTGGCATTTCCCCGAGCTGGGAAAGATTCTGACCGATAACGTAGCTTACGTGAAGGTCATCAAATTGGTCGGCACGAGGGATAACATGGCCGACACCGACCTGTCCGACATTTTGATGGAAGAGCTTGAGCAGAAGGTGAAGGAAGCTGCTGAAATTTCGATGGGTAAGTAATTGGGTTTGTTTTGAATAAGAATGTTTGCTAACTGGCTGCCTTTTTCCATACAATAGGCACGGAAATTTCGGAGGAAGACATCACGAACATTCAAAATCTTTGCGATGAGATCATCTCCATTAACGAGTATCGTACACATTTGAGCGACTACCTGAAGGCGCGCATGATGGCCATGGCACCGAATTTGACCGTGCTGGTCGGAGAAACGGTTGGTGCAAGACTAATCGCTCACTCCGGTTCTCTGGTTAATTTGGCGAAGCATCCTGCTTCAACGCTGCAGATTTTGGGTAGGTGAAAAGATGTTACTTTTAAAAGGAGGGATTGTGTTTAATGCAATGTTTCCCCTTCTTCGTTATAAAGGTTCGGAAAAGGCACTGTTCCGTGCGCTGAAAACTAAGAAAGACACACCGAAGTACGGTCTAATCTATCACGCCACCATAGTCGGTTCGGCCAGTATCAAAAACAAGGGCCGTATTTCGCGATCGCTAGCGGCAAAGGCTTCACTGGCCACCCGTGTCGATGCGTTCGGTGACGATGTGACCATGCAGCTGGGTATTGACCATCGTGCGAAGCTAGAAACTAGATTGCGCATGCTGGAGCAGGGCAACAGCACACGGTTGTCCGGTGTGAAGGCAAAGGCTAAGCTACAGAAATTCCACGCCGTCAGCGAGGTGAAAACGTTCAAGATCGCGGCGGACAGTACGTTACCGTCCACCAGTTCCAAGAAGCTAAAGGCAGAAGAAGAAGTCGAAAGTGCACCCTCGCCGAAGAAGAAGAAGGTGCAACAGGAGGTAAGTGAATTTGTGTCAGTGTTAGTTATCCTGGAATGTGTAATTAAATGCTTCTTTATCATATTCACAGGAAGCTGCGGTCGAGGAAGAGGCGGTCCCAGCTACCGAGGATCCCGAAGCGGGAGAAGGATCGTCGAAGAAGAAAAAGAAGAAGAAGAACAAGAGTTTGTCGGAGCAACCTGCCGCCGATGAAAGCGTTGTGATGGAGGAAAGCATGGAGGCACCCGCATCGGTAAAGAAGAGTAAAAAATCCAAAAAGAAGGCAACCGAAGAAGAAGATGAGTAAAATGAGGTAAATCATTTGTAGCAGGGTTCAATCGTCATGAAATCGTGTCGTTGGCTAACGATTTGCCTAGAGTATATATGAAAAATCGGGAATATCAGTTTTCGCTCAGAGACTTCCCTGTTGGCAGTTGGGTTGCGATGTTAGGTGCAGCAAACAGGCAATGCAGTGCAGTGCGACATTTGTACAGCAAATCGTTATTATCTAACTACAAACAAATCATTTGTAGAATTTTCTGTCTCTTCCCATTTTACGTTGAAACTAATTTCCCTCTTGTGTGATGTATCGATCGTTTACAAATCATCGATTAACAGAGTTCAGTACGTTTTTACCACACTGATGATAGACAGGGCTTATCTTAAATTGGATTTTTTTTCTCTCACGAAAAGCTATAATAGAGCTGATTTGCCAGCCGAGTCACTCTCACTGTTTACACTATACACTGTGTAAAGTAACGCAGACGTTTACACTTTCTTAACAGTAAGCCTCTAAATAGTTTAAGATAATTGTACTACATAATATTCATTGGAAAATATAAATAGAATTCTAAGCAAACTCTTGTTTATTGTCACCCAAAATTGTTCATCTAAGGACCTTTTGACATTCGCGGATTTAAGAAGGGGCGATATACATACAGGTAGGTGATCGTATCTTTTAAGTGTTGCGAAGCTTTACCCACATATGATGTCTGAAATCAGCACCGATATCAGCATAGAACTTCTACTAAAACACTTGTGCGACATGAATTCCGTCTAAAACTTATGAATTCCTGTTACCTGGATTGGAGAGGAAGTTGCTCAGTTGAAGTCCCGTGTGTGTAGAAGAACAAATGAAACGAATTAGACTCATCAGGCTCCTCCTGGGGGCTAGTCATGTAACGACAATGGTACTGGACGCCTCAGTCCGTAAAGTCATGTTAGGCTGATCACAAGGGTAGCAGAGTCGTGGATGGGCGTGCATCGTCCTTCAGAAAATATCCAAGAGACGATGGTACTAGACCATGATCGAGGTCTTCCAAACCGGCGAAGTGATTGTGACTTCTGGCAGATAAGAAATTAGTTCCTTCCTTTATTGTAAACCCTTGTAGACCCTTGTTCTCGTCGTTAATTTGAAGGAAATTGATTTTTTTTTGCTCCATCGTACTTACATCGTGGGTTCCAGTCTATAGTTAAGATCTCTTCTGTACTTTCTGTTTTCAAGAATAGTCCAAATTAATGACATAAATAATTTTGGAATTGACTGTTATTGTTAGGTGTTTGGTGCAGCACTCGGTTCGAGCATCACTGTACGTTACTGCAACGACAACACCAATACATCGACATCATGGAGGGGAAGTAATAGCACACACCAATAGAGTGTGGTATGCCATTGCACAAGCAGGGGAAATAGCATTATAAGGACATCTTGCCAGTGAAGAAGAAGGAGGAGAAGTGAAGTACACTCGGATTGTGTGCCTGTTCATATGTTGCCTAACCGTGCCTGCCGTCTAAGTACCGCGTGTAAGTCAAATGAGGCCATATATGCCCACAACTACGAGGCACCCCCCGTGCACTTTTCACCTGAAATTCTAATGAAGAAAACGCACAAAATCGATAAATCTGAACAAGCATCGAACTTTTGGATGCCGTTGGCACCATAACACTTGTGTTTCCTCTACACTACTTAGTACATATTTCCATCTGCCACCGTGTACCGTGCTAGTGACAGTAGTAAACCGACATCCGTCGGAAGAGTTTTCCGGTGAATATCGAAATGATCGTATTGCTTGGTGGAAAATATGGTTTAAAAGTGTTTCGCGAATCGACTGCTTCCGCCAGAAACTGCCAGTAGTAATATCACAAAACAAAGACAGGGCAAGACGAAATGATCGTATTGCTTGGTGGAAAATATGGTTTAAAAGTGTTTCGCGAATCGACTGCTTCCGCCAGAAACTGCCAGTAGTAATATCACAAAACAAAGACAGGGCAAGACTGCGAGTGTCGTCTAGCGGTATCACCGACGGATAACAACAATCGTCGCAAGACGTCGACAACGGCAGTAGAGTTCCCACGAAGAACGTCTCGTCTACTAAGGAAAGTGCGCTTGTTGGTGGCAATATGATGGTGGTCGATTAAAAATTCAGACAAATTTCATGGCAAGCGGCGGTTGTTCTGGTTGTGCGGCGGTAATTTCCCAGTTGAGTGATGCTAGTGGCCTTATCGGCGCTAAGACACACGGCAAATGATCGAACATTATCTGTGATGGAACAACTTTCTTCACGTGCCGTGGTACGGATTTATCATCGGGACCACAGGAAGGCGGCAGTGAGCTAGGGAGCCGGGAGTGGTAAGTATGGAAGGTGGGAAGCTAATCAAGCCACCACCACCACCAACCCCGTTTCCAGTGAACGGTGGAAAAAGGTGGTGATAATGTTCGATCGATTATTTATTATGTGGCTGTGATAAGAATATCCTGGCAATGGTAATTAGTTGCATGAAACAAACAATTTATTATAAGTAGAGATTTAATTAAAGCAAAACTCTCTTCGGAGTAGTCAGAAGGAATGCTTTCCATCAAACTTTGGTACCTAAAGTACGGGTACAACTCCAACGACTCCACAAAACCTTCGAAACAGCATCTCGTCACTTGCTGGTTTGGCATTTCTTCTTCGCCTAGAGGAGTAGACGCACATGTTGTTCATGAGCTTTCGCTTTACATCTGCACCAGTGCCAGTGTACACGCACACGGCACACCAAGCTACTAGATCAGAACGAGACACGTGTTTTCTCATGATCCGTGCACATGACCACCAACCACGCGAGATGCATAGGTTAGGTTTGTTGTCGTTTGTCGTGCTTCTTTTTTTTCGGCCGAAGCAAGATTTTCCTACGTTTCATCCGGTTCTGGAGGAGCCTGGAGTTAGCGAAGGATGATGACGCGGAAAAAAAACAAAAAACCGAGAGCCAAACTATCATCTAAAGCATATCGGTGTCGGGTGTCATCAACCGTTTAACCGCAAGCGACGACCACCAAACCAACCATCTCGCTCTTGCCATGGTGCATGAAATATGAAAATTTACGATGCTGAAAAACGGTTTCTAGTCTGAACCCCCGGCTAGTCCTTGCTGGTTGTATATAGTCCATCGCATCTTTATTTTAAGCGGTTTTTACGAAAAAGATTTCCAAAGATTTTGTTTTTTTTGTTAGTTTTTTAAGTGGAAATTCGATTGATTAAACACTTAAAATTTGAAGTTGATTCGTAGGCTTCTGACAACTACTTCTCGCTTTATACTTGCAAATTTTGCAAATGTCTTGATAAATATCTTGAATATCTTGAAGGAACGCTATCGGGTTAAAGTTATATTAAATCACAATTCATTTCCCAACCTGATTGATCAAGTACAGAGCTACTTCAAAAGGCCGCATTTGACGTTTAAATTATCAGAAATTAAAAACTACTTCAAATAATTTTAAGATAGTTTTATCTAAGTGGAATTTAACATTCTCAGATACACCTCCGATTTCCCTTTTTCACGGTAACCCGTCGGCATTTGTTTTCCACTAAACGGTTCGATAGAATTTCTGATCCCCATCAGAAACCAACAACCAGCCGTCGGAATGGTACGGATCTCGGCATCAATATGGCACCGATGTACGACAACAGCGAGGTTGCGAAACTCCCGCATTGGTCATCTGTGACGGACGGAGCGATGGTAGAGCGATGGTCGGATCCAATTTTCACCCGTGTGCTTCATTTTCTACAGCACCAGCAGCAACCTTTCTGCCGGAATCACCCGGTTCCTGGGGGTGCCCTTTTTCGTTCGTCGATAGGCAATATGAGGAGAGGAAGGATGGCGCCCATAATGGCGGTGTCCGACGGTGCTCACGGTACGGATAGATTTCACGATTTTATTTTTCATTAGCATAAGATTTGAAATATGCATTCGGACCAATCATTTTGTCATCTCATTTCATTTCCACTGTTTTTTTTTTGTTGCCCGACGCCCCAATGAACCGGTTCCGCCATTGATATTGTGATGTGAAGCGGGAATCGAACAGATTTTGCTACCGCACCGTTGCACCCACAGTCTTCATCAGTTTCAGCTCTAGGTCCCCAAGATATTCCGGGTGTCCAGGTTGTGTGTATCGGTTTATTTGCGTTCCTCCTTTGGTCGCTCGCCGGCGACTCGTTTCGTTGTCTGTCCTGTATTTTTGGCTTTCCATTTCCGTGCTGTGTGTTCGCCGAATGTCCGTTTGGACGTTTGACGGCGTTTCGCGCGATCGAACCTTCCGGCAAGGATGTGCCGAAACGTGCGACACACAGAAAAAGAGGTTTTGCTGGCGCCATCGCGCTCAAAACTGACCAGGGGAGGGTAGGGAGGTGTGTGCGTGTTTGAGGAAATTTCTCAGGACACAGAGACTAGGGTTAGGGGCGACGCAGGTTGTGCTATCGTATCCTTTCGTGATGGCGCATGCGTACACAGAACATCCGTAACTAAACGCTTCCACGATTCTCTCTTTCGCTTACCGACAACCCCTTCTACCGATACCGATGGTATTGGTTTAAGCGAAGGGCTAGTGTTCTGTTTCACCCCTGAAGTTTCTATATCCTTATTTCTCTCTCTTTCTCTCCATCATTCTGTCAAACGATTAGAGCAGCACGGCTAGTCACAACAGCGTCTCGCAAGTCGGGATAGTCCTTTGGCAACGCCTACTTATAAATATTTCCTGCCCAAACCTGTTTTGCATGCGCAGCAGAAGGGGCAGACGGGTGCCACGGCAGGTGAATCGTGGAAAATCAGGTGGAAAATAAAACCCACACACATAGCAGGCGGTTCTGGCCGGTCTGGTTCTTCTTTGATTGTAGCCGCTTGTCAACTAATAAAAACCGGGTGAAAGAGAGAGAGAGAGTACTCTGCCTCTCACTTGCACGCATTGTTTCGCAAAACTGTTTGGATGGGGAGAGGGTGCCGGGCGGGGGAAAACTATTCTCTTGCATCCTTTTTTTTCGGGACCAGGTTCTTATCCAACCGTTTTTGGATCCACGTTTAATTCCAGATGAAGCTTTCAATCCGTCCATATTTCGGACGGCATATCCTATTGTAGTGTCCTGGTGCGTCATTGTAGGAGAGGTGGTGGGATGAGGGGCGGGAAAGGACAATATATTTTTAGAAGTGTATCCTCGTCCTTTTCCATCGTACAGGCACCTCCACTTCCCTGCCGACTCCTACCGTGCTAACCCCGGGAAAGGAAATAGTTTTCTCTCTTCCTTTTGTTGTTTCTCTTTTTCTCTCCCCCAACACGGGCTTTCCGCGCTACCGTTTTTCCGACCAATCGTTCGGTTCAATTCTTCATCCCCGCTGCTGCTGCTATCCCATTTAGAAACGGTCCGGCCCACCCCTCTCCACCTGCCTCGGTGGGTTCGTTTCGCCATGTGCGCGCGATGTGTTGTGTTTTGTTCTGCCCGTCTGGTGTGTGTGTGTGTGTGTGTGTGTGAATGTCCTGCCGGGACAATCCCCCCCACAAGTTCCGCTTACCCCTTCCTTTGGTTGTGTTGTGTTTTTGTGTTGTGTGCTGTGCTGACTGCTGTGTTGCGGTACGCCTCATACAAACGCGGAAAATTACATTCAGTTGCAACAATCGTGTTATCGCGTTTGGATTGAAGTTTTCGGGGATTGCTTTTGTCGGCGCACGGATTTCATCTTGCCACAAGACGAATTGTATGTGCATGTGCGCGTGTGTGTGTGTGTGTGTATGTGTGCGCGCTGTTTATACATTGACCGCCTAAGCAGAGGACACACGCGTAAGATGCGTACATATTTGATGCAGACGACAACATCGCAGCAAGCTTAGCGTTGTGTTGGAAACAATGTCAAATATGGATGCTGCTGCTGGTTTGTTGACAGTCACGCACCTTACAAACACAACCAGTATCGGAATTCGGTGTCGTGATTTGTGTTGCTCTCTGTAAGCTTTTGTCGTTCGGTGTCGTACGATTGCTTTGGGCTGCTGCTACGCATACCAACGCTAAGGAGAACTCGGTTCGGTTTGGTTTAAAAATCCAGTGATAATATGAAACAGGTACGTGTGTTACTGCACGCAAACTGTGCGTATTTGTGATATCTTCATCTGTGTGTTATCGTTTCGCAAGCGACTCTACTCTCCGGGAAGTTCCTAGAGCCTGTGACAGGTGTGTCAAGTGTGTGATTGTGTGTGATGGCAAAAAAAAACACAGTGAGCTGCGCTACACGTATTGCCAGTGCCAGAAATTATTTGCATCCTCGAACGAAAGCGCTACTACAATCAGTGCGCGTGCGTATCCTTCTATTGTAGTACAGGCCCCTCGCCAGTCTCTGTGTCCTCACCTGTCCTTACGATGGTGGCGCGTATAGGTGTGTTAGTACCGTGCCGCACGCTACAGACTGGCCGATCGATCGATGCGAGCTAAGCCTCTGACGGTTTGGCGCGGATCGGATTTGACGTTTCCGGGGACTAGCATTGTTGTGGACAGAATTTCATTTAAATTTCACTCCGAATGCAAAACCCGACGCATGACGTGTTAGTGTTAGACCGTCGAGCGGTATCGCGGGTTGAAATGTGCGTGTTTGTCTCTCGTTATGGTTGTTTTGTGACGTACGATCTCCTGTCGTGTTTATCGCACGGTTTGGCAAAGGATTAATGTGAAGTTTGTGGAAACAAACGGTGGTTGAGTGCTTGCTAAAACAGTTTAGTGTGGTTTAGTTAAAGTTTGTTTATTCGGAACTTTTTAAGTGTTATATTCAAACATCAAGGAATTCTACGTCCTTCTTAAGATTGTTGTGTGATGTGTGAATAATTTCTGCTAAATTAGCGACGGCTTAAGCTTTCCATTAACACAAACAAACAGACAAATTGTGTAAGCCAATAGTTTATATAGAAAACTTAAGTTTTAAGGACGTTTTTTGCACTCAGTTTTATGTGCAATTCGGGAAGAATTAATTCGTGCATTTATTAAAGTCATTGCTTGGTTTTAGAATACGAAAAGGATTGTAATTTAATACAAAGATAATGTGTTATTCAAACAGATAGTGTTGTAACTGATTCATGGATACATGGTGCACAAAGAAGTTCCATAAGCAGAAGCGTTCTGCCGCAGGTATTCGTGAATTTTTGTGTTCTATTTATTTATTTTAAACAGATTTATTATGATGTTACAGTGATAATTTATTGTGTAAGATCTTCTTTTGTCGTAAGAAAATTTGTTTCGTATCAAATTTTCTTTAAATTGCATAAATTCCTATGGAAAAAATAAGTAGATTTAATTATGACGCAAATATACTAATTTTGTATTTTAAAACAATTCTACTTAACGCTTTAAACATTGTTTAATATTGCGTCCCTTATTAATGCAAATCTTTTTTCAAATATTTCTGTGAAATATTCAACCGGTTATTTTCAGTCCAATTGCGGCTGAAGTTGTAAGGGTGTAAACACCGTTTTAAAAACAATTTGTTCGTTTGATTAAAGATAGCACAAACATACACACACAAAAACACACGGTGTATCAATGGTTAATGGATGTCACAAGTATTTTGTTTTTTTTTTGTAATGATCAAACAACAATCTCCTGTTTTAAGGCGTATTTACTTTGCTTGTGTGCATCATGGCTCAATTTACTTTAAGTAAACACACGTGCCAAGGGAAAAAGGGTATACGTAAGAAGAAGGGTCAAATGCAGGTTGGTGACATGAGAACCAAGTGTGCGTGTGTGTATTTATTGATCTGTATCAAACATTATGTATCAACACTTAACTTACTTATGGGATTTTAATTGTGTGGTACGATTACCCAAACCACTTTCTGTGCTGTAAAAGAAAAAAAAGCTTGGTTTCCCAAAAAAAAACAATCCTAAAATAATAATTAAATCTGTGTTTTAAAAATCTGCCGATTGAATATAAATGACGTTAGAATTCAAACATTTTAAGCTTCGTTCTAAAGTGCATCCTCCGTTTATTTGTTGATTCAATAAATTTAACGAGGAGATTTAGAGATTGAATCCACATTAACTTGTAGATAATTGCTTTTGTTAGTACAATGATCTTTTAATCCGAGAAATAGACCAATTAAAACAGGATAATTAAATGTAAACTAAACTTAACAGCTGTGGGTTAATTAAAAAAACAGTGTTACTACTAGAAACAAACTCTATTTAGCTTAATAGGTTTTTTAATGTACATATAATGTACACACAAACACTAAAGACTTGTTATTTTTATGCAGAAACGTTTAAACACTTATCTAACCCGCCTAAGTTTAAACTGGTCACGATGGTTTGAGGGTGCAGAGGCAATGGCGGGTGGCCAGGGGGATAGAAAATGAATGATGTGGGTCAGTTAGTATACTGTACGGCCAGGGCGGTTTGCATGGTTTCAAACCGCAAAACCCTCAATAAATGCTCACTCTGAATGATGAATGAATGATAAATGTTTAATAAATTCTGGCAAATCGATGGTGTCGGTCTGGCAACAGGTTTAGTAGCGTAAATTCAGGGTTAGTTTTTCAACGGTGCCATGCGAGTCGTTGTTGTTTTTTTGTTTTGGTTTTAATTCTAAACAATGTTTTTTTTTGTTCGGGTTATCCCAGTCTTCACTGTGGTATGAGCATAATTTAATTAGATCGGTGTAACGTTTATCGATGATTAAATACAGTTTGATTGCGTTCATAGTAACGGCAAGTGTTATAATATTTACGCACCCAAAACAATATTCTTCTTAAGTATGTTAGACAAACGCATCTAAGGCTCTAGAATTTTGATCTGATTTGTAACTTGCCAAATGAACCAACTAAAAAATAGTTTCAGACAGCTCTTTTGACGATTTTTTCATGATCTATGTTGCTGTTTATTTATTTATCTTAACGTTTAACCTTTGTTTACATATATAGTTCTTCTTTGTTGAAGTCCACATCCCTTGATCTTAAAATAATTAATTTGTTATGCGAAAAATTTTTCCGATTGTTTAATCAGATAAATAAACTAAACTGAACAAGATGAACTTAAAACAATGAATCGTTTAAGTTTGATATTTTTTGTTGAATTTTGTTAAAGAACTGGAAGTATTATTTATTTTATAATATGGCGGACACAGGCCGTATTGTCAGAAGAACTGGTAATAACAAGTATATTATTGCAGTTATAAAGAAATTGCTTCGGAATCAATTATGATGGTCAATAAAGTAAGAGTAACAGTAAGTAAGCCCATTCATCAAATTCAAAGTTCAATCAACATTATTTAGGGCATCTTCTTCATATACTTTGGAACTTTAACATTAGGTAACTTGATTGTTTTAAAATTTATTCTTTTTTTGTCGTAAAGTTTGTTTGTCTATTTTCAGAGTTTTGATCCTATCGCAAACATTCGTTAACTCCTGATCAAACACAAAACTGCAAGTGAAAGTTAAGATGCTACTGATACTTTGACCATATTTTGCATTAGATATACCTTAACTATCTTTTTTGTTCTTTTCGCTACTCTTTTCGCTCCGTACTGTTATCAAATTTGAATAAATTAGTAACAACTCTTAACCTGGTAAACTCATCCACCAATTTATGGGGGTTTGAAGGGTATTTTTCATAATAATTTTTACAAGATAATCTTAAGTATATACGCGTTATAACATTAAAATAAATTTAAGCCTTATTTTGAACATTTTTTAAATAAAATATTATTTACAAACGTGCTTACAAATAGGGACAATAATGTACAAAATGACGAAGGATTTCTATGTCAATCGCAGCATAATTGTTTCCAATGCTGTAGATGACATAGTTAGCAAACAAGCAGAGGATTTTACTGCACATATGCCACTAAGCACAGGCAAACACAGCAAATCGAACGAAAAACGAAGCTGCCAAGCATCCGCAACTCTACAACAATTGGACGGGTTGGTGTATCACCTTACGTTTAAAGACGTTAATGAACATTCAAAATGCTAGTTAAAAATATGTTATCGGTGTAGAGTTTCATAAATTCCATAATTAATTACGGCGAAACAGGGCAAAATTAAAATCAGTAATCGTCGCGTTAGTAAAGCTTTTACAAAGCTATAATTTAATAAAAACTAAAGCAACTACATAACAACATAGATTTATACTTTATGCGATTGCAACTAACTGTACAATAATGAAAACAGTCCTTTCGATATTTTCGGATCATAAAAACCGTAAAAAAAGGAATTCCAATAAAATAATATTTCACATATTTGCGGAACAATATTTCCCAAAATCCATAAATTCACTTTGGAGCCCGCTTTTCATTTTGGCCTTGATTGCGTTATGCAAATTCCAACGCTGTGTGTGTGAGCGTGTAACATTAATACAAAACAATAACAGCAGCAAAAGCAGCTTCCACAGGCAAGGTTGTGGCGATGATCGTAAAAGGATGGCACCAGCGCACATAATTAATACGGCCAGTTTTCCGTGTCGCTTCGCAAACGAGCGAACATTTCCATTTCCGATTCACGGTGTTCCGTTTCGCTCGCTTGATTTACACACCAATCCTTCTGCACTTGCCGTGCCATGTATAGGTGGGCCCAATGTGTCATCGTTGTGTCGCTGTGTCCCCTGTGTGTGTGTGTCTGGACATGCGCATCGGCACTTCCTACTCCAGCAAACAATGGGTTAGCAGCAGCAGGTTGAGGCTTTCCGAGCTTTCCGAGCCCCGCTTCTGATGATGATCAATATTCTCTCACCTCACAGCCGACACACACACACACATATTTCTTTGGGAGCAAATAATTACCTTTTCCTAAAATGCAACATTTCCCAGCTTAATGTTTGCATGAGTGTCGTGCAGCATTTCATGTGCGCAATCCTTTGAATCTCCCCAGCTCTTGGCCTGTTGGGGGATGGAAGTCTGTGTACGAGTGTGCGTTCGTGTATTGGTGCCGCTCGATTCAGTGGTTGTGGAGCCAGCGCCAGGAAAGTCAATAGAAAATGGAACCAACCAGCGTGTTACTCGGAGACACCCTTGCGATGGGGTAGTCGAGTTTAACATAGGCTTTGTAAAGTTGGTAACAACTGGTACGTTATTTTTACGCTCCTGACAGAACGCTTGGGCCATAGGGTACGTCAGCAGCATGGTGGGGATGGTGATTATTGCGAACGTTGCTGTCCAATCATAAACCCTAGTCGCCATAAGCTGCTAGTCGTTCGTTTATTACTACGGAACCGCTCACTTAGGAAAGTTCACCCCATAAAAACACTCCTGCCCACTTCGACATGGCTCACATTATCGATCGCAGCAGGTTTGTGCTCGCTTGTGTGTCTTGAAATGTTTGTCCAATGTTGTCGTTAACATCGTGTGTATATCGGTGTGAGTACACTTCCTTTGGTTGATGGTTATTTCATAGCAGCAGAAGCAGGAAAACTGCCAGCTAGTGAGCACAATTTGATTCCGTTCCAAATGCAATTGGCAGTGGGCTTTGGTGGCCGGGAGTTGCCATTTATCATAATAATTTGTCATTCATGGCCGAACAGGCGTGAGATGAGCGGCCATTGTCTGCCCAGTTATGAGCGAGTTGACGTTCGACGGACAAAGTAATCTGTTGGCCGCTTCTAATTAAGTCAAGTGAATTAGAAGCTCTGAATACTTTTAAGTTGATTAGTGTTGAGGGTTACAACAAACTGCGTGCGGTGTACACTAATTAGGTGCAGTGCTCTTATTACGGTGTAGGGCAGGAGGACAAGTGCTTTGACATAGGATTCATTAAATTAGTGCCAATTGTTGTCGTTTGTTCAAATGTAACGATCGGTAGTACATTATTGTTGACTTTAGTTTGCGATGCAATTGGTCTTATGTGCGCACGTTATGATGGCTTAAGGTCGTTGTTGTGATATGCAAAATTTGAAAGAATGTTTTAATATGAATTGAGATTGATAAACCCAATGCAAACTGATATTTGTAACCGTCCAATAAAAATTACTTAATATAAACATGCAGCCAATTTTAGACATTTTTTAAAACCTCTCATGCACTTCATTTTATCGGAAGATTCTTTAGGGCACTATTTCAGACCCTATAAATGATAGGAAATACTCAGAACTTATCAGCAATCACTATGTTCTTCCAACTCATCTGTGATAATAAGAAGTTGTTTCTCTCTTTTATTTTGAACAGAAGGTAATCTTCATTAATCCTAAGTCATCAAGTTCTTCTGCTACCAAGTTAAATTACGCTTTGGCTTAATGATTTCCCTCACGTTTGGCACTTAACGTCTTACAATTATACTAAGTTTGAATGGCGATGAAAATGAAAACTGCAACAGATATCTCAATGGCTAACAATACGCTTGATTCCTACCTTCAAGAAGCATTCTACAAAAATATAGCCATCAGGACCCGAGCGACCTTTCGACAATTAGGTGAGACCTCGGTCATGGTAGTCCTCAAAGTAAAATTTCGCTCTTTCCGAGGTACAGCATTCAGTTGCTACTCCTTCGTGGATACAGAATGATTTGATACAGTACATCTTCTTCTTCCTTGACACTATAACCTCGTGAGGTCTAGGCCTGCTATTACTAGCTTTCTGTGACTTAGTTTTACCCGTAGCTAAATACTCAGTCCTGCGTACGGGGAGGCGGTCAGGACGGGATTTGGCGCCGCTGTCGTGTACACCACCCAGTACAGGCGCCCCAGTACAGTACACAGAAAGTGACTAAAAACTCTATTGATCGCTGCTGAGGTCAGCTAGCTGTCCTTTCCACCAACAAGGAACCATTGACGCAAAGATTTATCCTTAAGGACAATCAACTAATCATTTTGAATGCATGTTTGAATGCGTATTTTATGGCTTTGTCCTAAACAAAGATGTTGAGTTATGGTAAAATATCCATCTTGTCCAAGATAGTCTTCCCTAGTTAGATGAATACTCTGACACTTGGATCCAAATTCAAAATAATAAAAACATCAAAAAAATTAAATTCTTTCCTTGTTGATTTCTACTACACTGGGTAGGTAGAGTCTGTTTTGTATTATGTTTGTTCGTCTTTCTGTATAAGTGAGAAGATGTGGTAGCAATCGAATATGTCATCATCATCATCCTTTGGTCATCATTATGTGCCTTTCTTTTTCCAACATCTTCATTCAAGGATTACACTCATAAATTGACCATTTGTTCAGTGGTAATCCCGGTTTTCATTGTTGGAACTACATTTTAGACGAACTGAGCTAAGTAAAATCAAATCAAAGAAAAATGTCTCTTTTAAAAAACTAATAAATAATTCATCCTTGCTACAGTGAGAGTGCAGATGTGTTATGATTAGGTAAAAAATCTAACATACTAGTAAAAGACTACAACTATTGAAGCTGAATTTAATGTAGATTTACAACTTGCAAACAAAATTTATATGGAAAATCCATGATAGTACTTAAAGTCTGGCGGCCCGCTGGTAGATGCGACAACGGTGCCGGTCTTAACACGGCAGGACCGGGATTAAAGTCTCATCTGGTCCGTTCCCCCATAGTGAGGACTGACTATCCAACTATGCAGTAACAATAAATCTAGTAAGCCAAAAATGGCAGGCATGACCAAGAGGTCGTTGGGCCAAGAAAGAAGAAGAAGTAGAAGAGAAGTACTTAAAGTAGATAGTATTGTTTAACAAAATGTGGTACTTAGTGACGAAAAAGTAATAAAATATGTAAATCATGTCCTCTTGTACCCCAAAAGAAGCTCTGTTGGTATAAAACTGTCCTATGATATCGAATTATTGATTATTTTTGTTTTAAATTTATGTCTATTTATGCGTTTTATGTATTGAGATGACACACCATTTAAAGTGTTACGCTACTAAACATTGCTGGTATTTGTAGATTTATTGTAAATGTTATGGCTACGGTATTTGATTCTTCCAAACATTTACATCCGCCTATTGAACATTTCTTTTGAAAAAGCAAAATAAAGTGCTTAAAAATAGTCCTCCTCAACACCATCGTCATTTTTTTGTCTGCTTACACACCTATGAACGGCTCACAAGCACCGGTGAACCTGTTAAAAATTTTAAAACCCAAAACTTCTGTACCGATTTCTTGGCAATCGCGTAACCTCACTTGAACCGCCGGTGATGTGGCGTACTTATGTGTGCCACGGTATTACTTTAAAGGTTCCCAATCTGGCTATACGCTGACGTTGAATATTTAATCCTAAACGTTTTCCCTTCGCGTACTCCATTGCGCGCGCTTTTTGATAGCGGCGACTTAAAGCACGCCTCACGTCAAGAGCGTGCGCAAGGGGGTCAGGCCGGGGGAATATGGGAGGGCTCGCAACGGAATCACTAGGGAAGGAAAGGCAAAAATACAAAAAGGAAACTGCAAACCGAGCGGTATAGGCAGAATAGACAAACGTTTGGACACCCGACGACGACGACGAACACGACACGGACTACACACCGATGATGACAACGACGTAAGAGCGGGCGTAAGATTTTTTTCGGCGATAATTTATGCATTTCTGAACGCGCCCAAGCGGTGGGCCGCTTACATCTACTCATTTATACATACGGCGGAAAACCGGTCCCAATCGCGCATCGGTGTACACCCGGTGGGAGACAAAATCACGTCCCTTTTCGACACCCGTGTGGGGGACGGTGACAGTGGCGCGAACACGGCTGCCCTGCACGGTTGTGTAAATAATTTTTTTGGTTTTATTCCCCATCGCAATTGTACTTTGTTCTCGTTTTGTGATGCTTTTAAATTTGCCATCCCACTAAAGCATACACGGTAGTACGGGCAAGGTAGTGTGACAAGTGCGCGCATCCTGTTTAAACTGGCGTACAAAATGGTGGGCCGCAAAAGGGTTTTCGGGAAAATGGAAATTGAAGCTTACGTAAACCGATTGAACATTTCGCTAATGAGCTAATATTTGCGAGTGGTTTTTACTCCGTGCCTGTAAGTGTTTCTCTTACATTCTATTTTTTATTCCTCTCTCTCTTCTGTTTCACTAACGGGCACCATTTTTTGACGCGAAAAATGGGTAATTTTGCGTTCCAATTCAGTGATTGCGATTGGGATGTGTGGCGACGCACGTTTGATGTCCTGAGCTGTCCGATAGTGCAATAAAAAAAACGCGAACTAATTTCGAATGACAGGTCATGTGGGACACAAAAAACACACACACACAGGACAAACACAATCTCGATCGCTTTACTGATCAAACAACGGGTTGCCAAATAAAGCACGGGAACATATTCGGTTGATAGCTACGCGGCCATAATTACTTCCACTCGGTTAGATTGCATTAGCTTATTGAATATCGATCAACGTTGGGTAAATACGTTGATAGGACAGATTTGATACGTAATGGTGTTTAATTTAAACATCGATTAAACCGAATGTTGAAGAGCGGAATGTTTTTTACTTGATAATGAGCCTGAGATTTCTTGATAGGAGCAATGAGATTTATTGCAAAGCGGCTTTGTATAATGATGGTCTGAGTCCATTCTAGAGACGAGAACAACAACTCTTTTTAAAGAATTAATTCTTTCTTACTCCTTCACCTTTGCGATTCGAATCGTTTAGCAACTCTTAGTCGTCACAACCCAGTTAACATAAACTTATCATTATCAAAGGAGTTGTTAAACGTTTAGAATCGCAAAAGAGTTGTTAAACGATTCAAATCGATAATGAGTTGTTAAAACTTTCTTTGAAGAATTTATTCAACTCATTCTTTATGAAGATTTAAATCAATCATTCACTCTTACTCAGTTCGCACAACACTAGTCCTTTCTAGTCCACTAGGTCCGCAAGAAATGTTGATATTGGTATCTTACCAATAAAAAATAGTAAACATGTTCAAACTTTTAGAGTTAAGTGTACTACTTTTGCACTCAAAACTGTATTGTTCCAAAGATCTTCCAATAATTACTAAGAAGTTTGGTGGACAACACACGATAGTCGATTCTGCGACGTACACAAGAATTCGGTCTCTCGTCAACGTACTTACTTACTTACTTATCAGGCGCTACAACCGCTTCGCGGTCTTGGCCTGCTGCAACAAACCTCGCCAATCTATTATTCTGGCCGTTCTGGCGGATGCATCAACGCCATCACTCCATCTCAGTTTGAGCCTACTACGCCTCCTCTGTCCATGTGGACGGCCTAAAAGGACTTTACGGGCTGGGTCGTCCATTCTGATAACATGATCTGCCCACCGGCGCCTGGCGAGCCTTATTCTCCGCACGCTGGTGAGATTACCGTACAGTTCGTAGAGCTCGTCGTTGTAGCAGCTGCTCAATTGTCGGTCCACACATACGAGGCCAAAAATCCTTCCGAACATATTCCTCTCAAACACGACTAAGAGGGTTTCGTCACTTTTTGACCAAAGTCCATGTCTCAGAGGTGTATGTGAGTACTGGTACTGTAAAGGTTCATAAACATTATAAATTCTAAGATAAGCTGTGACTGTGGGCTGCTCTCAGGTGCAGACTCAGTGCGCTTAAGCTAAATTGTCATAGACGACGCAGTATGTTTCCTACATATGTGCGACTTCAAATTTTCTCGACTTTAGCGATGAGGCCTATTTCTGGTCTTATCTAGACTTTTGAGGTTAGTTACAAAAAAAAGGAAACAAATCGAATTTGGAACAATAAAAGACAGTACAAATGAACCCTGTTATACTTTTTCTTATAGGATCTTGTTTAGTCCCAGGGCAATGTAAACTAGTTATTATTGATACTTTGAATTATTGATACTTTGAATGTAAGTCATCAACGTGGTTTGACTTCATCAATGCGCCAGAATCATGGATGGCAGAGACAATATTGGCGCTAATAGGACCGTGGATCTAATCCTATTCGAACCTTTTCCGCGCAGAAATTATCCAACTACGTGGTATCAATAAGACTAGTAAATCACTATACGAACGGCATGACTTAGTAGATCGTCAGGCCAAGAAGAATTCATTGACCTCTCAGTCCAACCGACCCCACCAAACAAAGCTGAGGCTACCGATCAATATACATTCGCATACAGTATCATTTACACAATTCTAAAGATACAAAACTGTTTAAGTGAAATCCTTATACATTTTAATGAAATTAAGATGCATTTTATATTTTTCCCTGTAGCGTGCGAAAGACTTTTTGCAAGTGTTTGACATTACTGGTTTTCTATCCTAAGGAGTATATATAGAATGTAATAGGGAATAGAATGAACTTTTCAATCTACGCTAGAAAACGAATATCTAAATTTTGTGCATTAAGCCAATTGCCTCATAAACAAGCCTGTGACGTTATGTGGCTAAAGTGGGCGCCCAGTCCTTTATCATCCGTCAAATCCTATAAAAAGAAATTTGGTGTTGAATGTGTATAATGACTCCTTTTGGCAATGATGGTAGACTATAGTTTCTTCTGCTTTTTGACTAAAAGATCTGCTAAGCTCATAGCAACTATCAAGTAGCTTAATAAGCATATTGATACCAAGCAGTCCTTAATATAAAGAAACGGTTCGGATGGGATGCGATCTAATTTCTCGAGTATTCAATTAATACAAAGTTATTAGTCATTCTTACACTTTAAGTACAATTTAGTACAAAAGTGTATCTCTTTCAGAATTCATGTGGCTGAGATGTTAAAAAAAACAATCCAAAAATATAAACTTAAAGTGTTTTGTTCTTTCTTACTGCCAAATGCACAAAAACAACCCCCATTGAACTGCTGCCAAATCGTACACAAAAGCACAAAAGCGATTTGACCATAAGAAGGTATGTACGGTACTCGTAGGAATTTATAGCCACACGTGTACCGAATCTACCAAACCATAAACATATTTCAAGCGGATGCAATGGTTATTTCTTCCTGGTACACTGATACCAGTGCCAAAGGACGCCAGGGTTGAATTGTAAGATGATAAATGCACTCTGGTCGGTGGCCAACATTCAACCGCGTTATTGCGAGGGTTGAACGAAAGTGGATGGGTGAAAAAACAAAAAAAAAGGAAAATGAAGAAGGTAAAGTCAGCAAAAGTGTAGGAAAGCGGAAAGCGAAAAAGAAAACTTCTTCCTTCCATCATCAAAAGCGTCTGCGTGGTTTTCGAAAGTTCGGCTTCGGTTGGCAGAGCCCCAGCAACGCGAGATTACTCTGTAACGGAGCTTTTTTATTGTTCCGGTACCGCGTAGCGTAACATAATTGGCTGCCATAAAAGTGAAAAACAATGCAATGGAAAATACGGTACCGTGTGCATTTTGATTTGGTTTTTCTTTCTCCATATTCTAGTGGCGGGCCATCTTGCTGGTTTTTCGGTTTGTTTATGGGTTCTTGAGGAATGTTGGTATTTTTTTTTCTTTCGAGTCGAGTCTTAATGGCGTTAAGATTGATAATAGAAAAGAAAAATTTATTGCAAAATGGCAGATAGATGTGAGTTAAATTATCAAAACGCCTTTATCCAGTAGTTGTTCAGTAGTCTGGAGAGTTAGGGTAGGCATAATTAGAAATACCGGACGCTAGATATACTTTTCGAAATAGCAACTGTATCAAACCGAACATTGCATCAAATATCACAACCAACCAGACAATACGATTCCTTTATAAAACATCCGCAGGCGACCGTTCGCGGGTGATTGATTATGCACAAGGGTGCACATGTGAACACCGGTTCTAGAGATGGATGCACTTCACAGACCAGAGTTAGACGCTAGAGCCTCTCATGGCAATGGTATACCGATTGCATGACATGAAACATTACGCAGCCGAATTCCGTTTCATCTTCGCGGTTTTGGTCAATCTGTTTGACCGATTCGCACCGATGTTTTCGCCGCCATCAAGCGCTACCAATGTTGCGTGTTTGATTTTTGTTTTTTCGTACTAGACGTGCTAGTATTCCCAAAATTCTAGACAGAATGGCCAACGACATCACCACCGAGACCTACCGGCGAGAATAACGAGTGATGTTGAAATAAAATATACAAAGCACAAGAATCGACGAAACAATCGGTACGCTCCAGGCTGCTAACTACTGGAGTTTGTCGTCCCGAGTGTATCACACTCGGTACAGTGCTGATCTCTTTGTCGCCACGAGTGCCTTTAGGGCGAAAATTCTGCTTGAAAATTCATACGGTTCGTCTGAACTAGGAAATAGAATATCGTACCGGGCGAATTAGGTTTCGTCTGGATGCAAATAGTGCAAACCTTATTGAAAGTGACACTATACTAAACTAAATCTTTTTTTTTAAACCTGCTTCTAGCTCTTTACAATTTCAATTCAAGTTGTGGAAAAAATCTGATATAGGGTAGATGTACCAATTATGGACATAATATGTTCACAATATGGAGATTTTACAGATTTTAAACTTAATCTTTGTTTAAATTTCATAATGTTATATGTTTTCTGAAAGCTTGAAGTCTTGGGAAGAGAACACACAAGAGGGCATTAGTGTTTGTTGGACATAATCCCCAAAAATTGAAATTAACTATTGCTTGTTCATGTACCTATTATGGCTATACTGTTCCTGGCATTTCGCCATAAGTGTTCCTATTATGGATATAAACTGTTTTTCATGAAATTTCATCGAACAAACGCCATTTTTGGCCCGTTTTTGTGTGTCATGATTTATGGAAGGACCTCTTTATATGTGTTTTTAAATAGGTTAGCGATTTTTTGTTTGCTTTTCAATAATTTACTATTGACAGATTAAAAGTATCGAACAATGAGATTAGTTTTTATTTTTGTTTTTGCGAGCAATCTTTTTAAGGGGCGGCCCGGTCGAAGAAACGTCAGCGGCGCCAATCTTCATACGGCAGGACCGATGATCAAATCTCACCGGATCGCCGCCCCGTACGCGGGACTGATTAACCAGCTACGGGCAAAAAGCAAGTCAAAGAAAGCCAAAAATGTGCAAATCTAAAACCTCGTGAGGCGGATCAAGCGGTGGGCGGAGT
>KZ063283.1:25416-36782 GCA_002091835.1 Anopheles maculatus
CCCGTGGGTGCAATGGGTTCGGGTCGAACTCGCATATGATTTGCTGCACCCACGGGTCAACCCGAACCTATTGCACCCACGAGTCGAACTCGATTCCTATGGTGTCGAACTCGACTCCGGGTCGATTCGCGAAAATAGTCGTTTGGCCCATCACTAGTTTCAAGTAAGTATTATATGCCACCATCCTAGGAGATTTTGGCGGATCGGTGTAACTCGGTCCGGATTCGCGGCTCCTTCAACTTGAACAACAAAGCTCTTCTCGTGACCGGGAAACCACTTTTCTTTCCTATTTATACCGATAACACAGACTGTGGACACGATTCGTACTTATTTAGAAAATGGTTGAACATCCTATAACGGATGGTTATCATCAGAACCCGGAAAAAATCTTCCCGCCATCGATAGACTCGTAATGTTTTCGTAATGCTTGTTTTCTTCGGTGAGCCATTCTAAAAAAGAAGTTCGTGCTGTTTAAAATGAACTCTGCACATCGTATTTCATATTTCTTACATACCGCATGTTAACTGGAACAATTTAGGCTTTTTATTTTGAAATAAAGACAAAAAACCATGTTTTAATCACTGTACAAAGGTGTAAACATTTTCACTATAGCCAAAAATGACAATCGTACAATTTGCATTTTTCGCCTGCTGCGATAATTGGTACTTCGAAGACGATATGTACCAATTATGGCTATATCGAAAAAATGCACTTTAACAATAAAATAACGATATATTTTAGTATGAATTGGTAAAATAACTCATAATTAACGTCTTAGTGAAGTTTGTTCAAAGAAACTATGAAAATATGCTTTAAAATTGCTAAAATCCAATAGTGAAGTTCTTAGCAAAATGTTAAGAATTGTCAGTTTCTGAGCCACCATATTTTTAAACTGCATTAATTTACATTTGGAAGGCTGTAACATGGAAAAAATTGTTCAAAAGCGTTCAAAAAGTGTTTAAAATTAATAACAAACATGTTTCCAAACTTTTAGAAGTGATTTACTTTGTTTTAACTGGAAAAAACTAACCGTTATAGCCATAATTGGTGCTATAGCCATAATTGGTACATCCACCCTAATTTGTTATTCTATTCATCAGATTTTTTCCACAACTTGAATTGAATTCGTAAAGAGCAAAAATTGTGAGAATATCATTGAGCCTATATCGTGTTTCTTTATACAATGCGGTTAAGCGCTCTTGAAGCACCTGATATTAAAACAACAAGGAACGAACAAGGCTCAATTGACTACGATATTCAACTTACGGGTATATTAAGTCTTGAAATCTAGAGATGGCGAGCTAAGAAGACCTATCAAGGTTGTAGTTTCTTCTGCATGTAGTGACGATTCAATTGATATCATTACTCCATTCTCGATGTAGTGTTGCTACGCTGCCTACGTCCACAGCATAGAAAGACTGTTCGGTTAAGGTTGTTCGGTGTCATTCTTGTGATATGATTAGCTTACCAATGACTCCAAAGAACCTTATTCATTGTACAGTGTTAAAGTTATCGTACAACTTTTAGAGTAGACACTAGAGTCATTCATTGTCCAGCCGGATATGCTCCTACCTTAAAGGAATTTGTACACTTATAATACTTTTCCTTGGATTATAAATATCGAGGCCTAGATATGGGTACTGGTGCTAGAAATGTTTTGCAGAATTTCAGTTTTAGATTTTCTTTCTACCGATTGACTTCCAGTGTTGCGAATGCAACCTAGCGAACGAATCTGAACATGGGTTTTTTAGTTGTTGGTTGACACTACAAAGAACGTGTCCTTTTGTTCGCCAGTATAGTAATGAGAACGAGAGCGCATCTCTCGTCTGTTTTTATAAGTCCCGATCTTTCCCGATTAATCCCGGGTGCAAAGTGCCCATGCAGCAAACGCTTAAGGGCGTTACACAACTTTGTAACAACCAGGATTTAAGCTTACAGATTAAAATAACACTGTTATAGATTAAAATAAAATAACACAAAAATTAAGTATTTTTTGAATATTCATAATTAATCATACATTTTCTCTAAGTCACGATACGTAGCAGTGTTTTTTTTTTTATTTAGCACGTGGCTACATCTTGACCTTTTGCTACAGAGCGATCGCCCTACTCGAGTACTTACAATCTTTTGTGGCCTGCTCTACAATCTGACTTACAATACAAAGTCTAATAATCTAATACAAATCAAATGTACAGCTTACCTCAGAAAATTGTGTATAAAAGCAACTTTGATAACCTTTTCTACAATCTAAAGGCTGTTTTGTTTACCCCCAAAAAAATCGATAACGAAGCGCGAAGTGACCGCCTCAACTCCAACAGGCCTATAATCCAATAATAATGGTTTGGCAATCTCCATCTGCACGGTGTAACGCTGTTGGCACATTATCACTATCGAATCGCTCTCCATTAGCCACTAATTTCCTTTTCAAGCTATCTAAATCGTGGAAAAGTTTGATTAGGCGTCTCCATCCGTCTCCCGGTTTTGTCCATACAACCAGGGCGGTTTGTTTTGAACCAAAGTTGTGTGCTATTGCCTTAAAGCTTGCCTGTCCTGCAGCAAATGGTAGAAAAGGAAAACGATCGTATTGTACAAACATGAAACTAAGGGCGAACTAAATTTGTAAGCAAACTTTTACCAATACCGATAGAAGCGTCACAAACATAAAAAACAACAACCATTTGCACACAGACACACACAGCTCGGTAGTGTGGATGTTGTTTACAGCAGGCGTCGGTAACTGGTTCAACCGAAAATGACCACCACCGCCAGCATGGTTAATATAATCATGACCCCTAATCAAATGCATCAATAATTAATCTGTTTGGCGTTTGTTGTGGAGTGCGAAAGTAAGCGGGTAGACAAAACATGCCAACACACTCAGTCACACACACAAACACACATACGCACAACAAGCAACAAAAAAAAGGAACAGAAAAAGCGACAACGGCCACAAATCTAAGCGTAACCAACGGGTGGTTCTAACGTTTGCCAGTGTTGTGGAGATATCGGATCGAAAACTGGCTCTTCTCGCTATTGCATGGTTCTGTTTAGTGCCGTGTTGTTCACGTACACGTATCTCAGTGAGTGGGAAAAGGATGAAAAAAGGATGAAAAACATTGGACGCAAGGAAAATAAGAGTAAAGTTTTCCATGCGTATATTTTGGCGCGATCGAGTACGCGGCATGTAGGCGACATGGGGCGAATACTTAACTCGAGTTATGGTACACGCTTTGTTGCGAAAAATGCATGTAAATGCATTCAACCAGACATGGCTCTATTTATGGTAGTGTGTAGCATTATTCAATTAGCTCCGTTGCAGATGCAACTCATATTGGGTCGAGTAAGCTGTAAAGGACTACAAGAATGCTCGTTTTCGATCGATTTGTATCATGCACGCAGTGGCATTTTTGTCGTTGGCATTAAATTATCTTATCGATGTACCGCAAGAACAATTAATTGACTTAACGAAGAGCGAATGCGTGAAAAATGCTTTTCAATTTGGATGCTTTTTGTGAAGTTTTTGTTTTTGGAAGAACACATAAATATTTTCAATAAAAAGCATGTTTTGGGCGTTAATAGAACGATTTATTTCGTATTTGAAAGACTTTCAATATAAAAAATCCACCATTAAGGATAATATTAGTGTTGGGTAAATCTGATTCATAAATCTGTATGAATCTTTAAACTGAATGAATGATTTTGATTCTGTATTTCAAAGATTCCTGAATTTCCTGAGCATCGCCACCAGCATTAAGAAAATTCCTGGTTTCCTTCCATTTTTAGATTTTCATATTTATTAATGTTGGTTCTCTTGACGTGTCAGCCTGTTAGCATATTTATATTATTGTATAAATATTTAAAAACAGATCCAGAAGAAAGCAAAAAGGGGTTTAAGATCGCTCATAAAACCATTATCCTTTCTACTGTTTCATATATGCTTTATATGGCCAGAAGTTACATGTTTTAAAGCTTGCTTGGATTTTCATCTAATCGATCTATCTCTAATTTATTTTTTCCAATTTCTAGATCGTATTTGACAGCAATAAATGAGGAACTGAAAAGTGTACTAATCTGCGTGTGAAAAGTGTATTTAAAGGAAAACGAGGAAAACTCATTTATACCCGTAATTTGTTGTAAATTAATAGAAAGCAAGTGAAAAAAAGGAAAAGGAAACGCGAAACAAGAAAGTGCGAACGACGGTACGGCAAGCCGAGGAAAGTGTTAGTGTCTCCTCGCACTTGCCGTAAGAGACAGGAGTGTGTGTGTGTACGCGCGCGCGCGCGTATGTGTGTGTGGCTGTGTAACGGAAAAACCCGGGGCAATCGAAATTCGCAAGAAAAAAAACCGTTCGCCTTCGTGCCGTGTGCCGCAGTGCATTACAACGACGTCAAGATTTACTCACCGACGCCTTTAGACGCCTCTAAGGCGTTAAAGCTGGAGGACGAATTTACCGGCATGACTATGCCCGTTTATCCGTCAGCCGATAAAATGAAAATGAGTACACCCAGCTGCTTTCCCGGTCGATACAGCCCCACCTACAGGGGGCCCGAACAGATGCGACGGTGTATGGCGAACCCATCGGTAAGTTTGTTTTTGTTCTAGCTGTCTGTGTGAGGAAAATTGTTTGTTTCAAGGAAAATTTAAAACTCTAATCAGAACTAGTAAGGAAAGATAAAATTTTAACACACTTTAAATGTTGACCTTTAACTGATTTGTTGCAGAAAAAAGCTTATAAATCATTTTAAAGACTTACTTTTCGTTTAATAAATTAAATATTCATGATGATACGGGCGAGTACGTGCAACCTTTACCCTTTTTTCGAATTTATAATATGCTTCAATCTTGATGGTAGTAAAGGTGATATTACTTTTTAGTTTTTATTTCTTTTGTGCTATAAATTATAATTTTAAAAATTTTTTTTGTAACTCTTAATGCGCCTTTATATTTTTTACAATGTATAATATGCTTTAATCTTCTAAGAAATTTATTTATTTATTTATTTATTAAGACTCTATCATGACGGCCAGACGCCATATTATCATCACCGCGAATAGATAGATATTATTTTCTTTTTTAAGTTCTTTTGAGCTATAAATAAACATGTTGAAATTATTGTTTTGTATCTCTTAATACCTTCGAAGCAATGTTTATTAATATTTGTATATCAAATTGAACTATACATTTGCCATACATTTGTAACGTACTCTGTACTTTTTACATAGAAAATACTTTAAAATTTAATGATTCTGATGATTGGAAAGTGTTAGCGTTAAGCGTCGAAGTCCTCCAATTTTCATCTTTTGTTTCTTTAATTTATTCGGATTTCCTCTTTTCAAGCATGATAAATTAATGGTTTTTATACAATTGAGTGATAGTTATGTTCACATACTAACCCAAAACTAATTAAATACATGATTATTTGACGCACAATCGCTACAGTTGCCTCGCTAAAGCGATATACCAAACGATTATCACCGTCACCGTGTGCGAATGGTGCGCTCTTAGTGAAATTTTCTCAAGTGCTGCAATTTATTATTTTCCTGCAGGCGGGATACAGGAAATGGATCACTACTGCTTCCTGCCACCGGGCCACAATGCCCACTGAAGCGTAAAATCAAATTTTCATAAGCTATTTGGTCCGCCGGCCAGCCGTACCGTCGAACGGAACCGTGCGCACCATGCCTTACGTAAGCGTGTCGTGTGTACTAAGTGCAATTGCCTAAGAGTGTGATGTCCCCAAGCACGTCCGCAAGCAGGCGCCAGCTCAGGCTGCTCTAGCGTTGATGATAATGATGGTCGATTGTTGCCACCTCCGCCCCCCCCTCCCCCTCCCGAATGGTGGGCAAGGGAACAAGGCTCCTTTCTCGATGGACATTTGGAGGCCGGATTGCCCTATTTTGGCGATGAAATAGCAATGAATAACCAATGCACACGGTGTTGTATGCCTACGCGTTGCAGTCGTAGAGGTAGAGGGCTGAAGTTTAGGGGTGGCCATCGGGCAAAAGTGAGATAAATATCAGCATAGAGGCGCACCTACCTTAGCCACAATTAGTGCGGGAATTGGTCAGCCCGTAAATGGCTCTCTTCTCGCTTCATTAGCAAAATTAACAAAATTAATCAATGTCTCCCACTGCGTACAGCCGTCAATCTTCGTCTTTCCGCAAGTGTGTCGGTGGTTCAGGTAATAGAGTTGAGCGCCAGCGTCAAATCGGTTCTATGTTAGGAAGGATTTTTGTAGTTTTGGTTCGGGTTTTTAGAAGAAACAATCAAGCTCCAACGAAGCTATTTTACGGACGAACGACTTTACATGTTGTACTGCTTACTTTAAAAAAATCGTGCATGGTTCTATCCTCCCTTAAAAAAGTCTCCTAATTAAATAAAGCTAAAAATATAGCGAACGAACGGAACCGTGCGCACCATGCCTTACGTAAGCGTGTCGTGTGTACTAAGTGCAATTGCCTAAGAGTGTGATGTCCCCAAGCACGTCCGCAAGCAGGCGCCAGCTCAGGATGCTCTAGCGTTGATGATAATGATGGTCGATTGTTGCCACCTCCGCCCCCCCTCCCCCTCCCGAATGGTGGGCAAGGGAACAAGGCTCCGTTCTCGATGGACATTTGGGGGCCGGATTGCCCTATTTTGGCGATGAAATAGCAATGAATAACCAATGCACACGGTGTAGTATGCCTACGCGTTGCAGTCGTAGAGGTAGAGGGCTGAAGTTTAGGGGTGGCCATCGGGCAAAAGTGAGATAAATATCAGCATAGAGGCGCACCTACCTTAGCCACAATTAGTGCGGGAATTGGTCAGCCCGTAAATGTCTCTCTTCTCGCTTCATTAGCAAAATTAACAAAATTAATCAATGTCTCCCACTGCGTACAGCCGTCAATCTTCGTCTTTCCGCAAGTGTGTCGGTGGTTCAGGTAATAGAGTTGAGCGCCAGCGTCAAATCGGTTCTATGTTAGGAAGGATTTTTGTAGTTTTGGTTCGGGTTTTTAGAAGAAACAATCAAGCTCCAACGAAGGTATTTTACGGACGAACGACTTTACATGTTGTACTGCTTACTTTAAAAAAATCGTGCATGGTTCTATTCTCCCTTAAAAAAGTCTCCTAATTAAATAAAGCTAAAAATATAGCGAATAAATCTTTTATCCTTACACCCGGCCATCCCAAAAAAAACGTTGCGGAATTGTTGGCGCCAGCAGATCGTATAAAACAAAACAAAAAACAAACTAACCCACATCACGAAGACACGTTTTCTCCATCAAGTTGCGGACTGGCGGAGTGATATGTTTCGATTTTGGACACCATTTTCCCGCATCAACCCGTAAAGTTTCATTGTCCGTTGAGCTTGGGTCGGGCATGGGTCCGATTTATTGTCCCACTAAATTGATATTTCGGACTTTAATTTTTGCGGACCGGTGATTTTTGATGTTCGGTACGTGGCCGTCGTCCGTGCCTCACGTTTATTGGGGTGTAACGCAGGCAAGTAAATTGCAGTTTAACCGTACGCTGGGTACGCTCTTGTACGCCATTTGTCAGCACGACCGCGAAATAATTACGCAGCGATGGGTGGTTTTATTAGGTGATTCTGACAACTGCCCCGGATCCGGAACGTGATCGTTGGTAATCCTTTGCTGGTGATCCCTTTTTTTTGCTATTCAAATCAATCGCGTGTGTTGCTGGGATGCTGTACGATAACAGATGGCTGAATAATTCAATTACAAATTGTTATCAAAATGTGCTGGAAAATTCACAGCATGAAAAACAAAATGTGTCGTCTAAATTCGTTAAAATTAGTGCTCCTGGTATAACTAAAGATAGATAAGATAGATAAGATTCATGAATCTTAATGTAGCTTTGAACTGAATGAATGATTGTGAATCTAGATTTCAAAGATTCGAGAATCTTCAAAGCTTCGTGAATCCTAAAAACTCATGAATCCTCAAAGATTCGTAAATCCAAAAGATTCGTGAATTACCAACTATTCATGAATCCTCAAAAATGCATAAATCTCCAAAAATTCAATTCTTTTCGCATCTCGACTTCAATTTTGACGCGTTCTTGGATGAAGTCCTGTAAGGAATTTGTTAGGAACACTTTTCGAGAGATGCTAACAGGATGGTACGCCAAGAGAACCAACCTAAATACATATGAAAATATAAAAATTGAAAAATGGAGAAAAAACAGGGTTTTCTGGTGGCATTGTTCGGTCGTACGATCTTGGTCGTTCAGAATTTGTATGGGATTTGACAGAAAAGGTTAAATGGCAGTTTTGGGTTACAGAATTTCATCCAAAAACGCGTTGAAATTGATGTCGAGATGCGTAAAGAATGCGCAAAATCATGATTTTTTGGTGATTTATGATGTTTAGTAATCTTTGGGATTCACGCATCGTAGAGGATTAATGAATTTGTGGGATTCACGAATACTTCGCGAATAGACTCGTGATTGAAATTACTCTTCACTAAAGACTCATATGAAGGACGCTCGTCATAAGATTCATTAAGCACAACAGTAAATGTTTGTGATCCCGCCTCCATGAGCAAACAACCTAGGCGCAACCTAGGACATCTGTGGCATACACTACACACTTGCTTGCTCACTACGTTTAGATAATCAAAAAACCATAATTTAAAGTTATAAAAGCATTATTTTGATGTAAAGAAAATTACAGTATAATCAAAACATTTTACCTTCCATAACTTATGCGCAATTGTACTAAAATCTTTTGCATACACTTTCCATTTTTCAGAGTCGATTTCTGGAGGATGCATCGTTGATGTGTAACTCCTGGTCACCTAGGCACAATGTAAGTATATGCGCAACTATTTCCACCTAAATTTCACCTCCCAGTCTCCTCAGACATTCACCTTGTTGGTCATGCGGGTATGGGTGTGAGCTAGCAGAACTAAACGTTTACGATATCGGCCAAACATAGTTAGTGAAGTTAAAGTGAATAAACAACAGCAAAAACAAAAAAGGTGTAAAGTTTCCCTACCGAAGCGCACACTAGTTTGCCATCGTCGTGAACATGTAACGAGTTGTACAAAAACGGAAAAGCCCCACCAGTTTTCCATGGCTCCACTCGCATTGGAGGATTCTTGAAACGCGTCTAAAAAGGTCTTCTACCACTACACCCCAAATACACATGACGGCGACGGCTAGCGAACTAACAGCCCTTGAAAATGTTGAGGTTTTGTTTTTATTTTTAACCTCCCTGGCAGCTTAGACTTTTGCTTCGGTCACCGGTGAATGGGAACAAAAAAACGTGCCCTGTAGGGCCTAAATTTACTCAACAGAAAGAAAACAAAATACACACACACACCAACAAAACTTGTTCAAACTTGTTCGGCGTTTGCTGTTTTTGCTTGGGAAGTAAAGTTTGCTTGCTCTTCCTGTGTACTTTCGTCCTGTACCGAGCATCAATCCTGGTTGCTTCTTCCGGCTTACCAGCAGCACCGTATCGATCGAATGCTTTCGTATACTACGAACCCAAAATGGCACACATGCAACAACGCCACGTTGGAGAAGGAACGCATTCTTTTTTTGTTTCTCCTTGTGGAAGGAATAAAACCGGTAGAGAGATCTCTGTCAGGTTTTCCTCTCGACAGTTTGTTATTGGATTGGGTGTGAGTGTGTATGTGTGACGGGTTTGTTTTATCCTTCCTTCTTTGACAACGTTTTGCAGTCTTATCAGGTTTCTTATTGATTACTGTAATGTTTTAAGTGTCGTTTGATCGAAAATGTCGTTACCGACTGTCATCCGGGCCGAGAGTTGACATTTCTCGAGTGGGATAATGTTAAGTTCTTTCCGGTGTTCAAGATGATTCTTATCTTGGCACACACAGACATGGATACATATGTCAGAGAAACATTCAAAGACTTCCTATCCTCTAGTAAAGTATACGCAATGAATTCTGTAAGTACTGTACGTGCACGACAGTAATGTTGCGAAGAAAATATGCAACATTTTACCATTCGTACCATGTTGTAGCTTTATAAACCTTTGAATGACACGTAAGATAAGCTTAAGCACTAATCGAAATATATAGAAAAGGGAATAGGAAACTGGATTAGTAAACCTAGCTGTCATTACAGAGCTAATCTTATCATGGGAGCTACATCTCACTTCCTCTACCTCAATTATAAACCGGAATTCAATTGAGCTATCCTTGGACGCCAAGTTAAGTAGCCCTAATGTCCCTTCGTGTTGATGAAAGCGAGCACTAGTAATGGAAAGTGTGAAAGTATACTAACTCTCACTACTCTCACTCACCTGACAGGTGTTGACAATCGAAAAACGAAAACAGAAAACAATGAGTTGACAGATTGATCCTAATGCTATCTATGCCAGTGCGGTGTTTGGGGGTACAAGCAACACTTACTGCTTTCTTCTGTTGGTCCACCTGTCATCGCGCTGGCATCTGGTGGTCATGGCCAAGATAGTCTTGGTTCGTGTGTTTTTTTGGCAGCAACGGTGACAAACAAACAGACCAAATGTCACGTGACAAACCGAAGCCGGCGACCGTCTATTGACATTGTTTAATGTTATTACATTATTTCCTGGAACACAGCGTGAACTAGCGAGCGGGCATGATATATGATGTCTCGTATCAAATTTGTAACAAACGAGCAGCCTACCATATTCGGCACCATATTCGGGAGTTGCTTTCCGGCAGGAAATATTTTCATTTGTGACAGGTGGTAAAAACAATAGCCCGGTCTACCAAACTAGCTGACCAACACTGTCACTCACATTCGTACTTCCACCTGCCAGCGGGCCTTCATAACTAATGATACACGGGGAAAAGTTTGATATGTAGGTAGATTTTTCTGTTTTCCTTACTTAACACATTACGATGTATCACCCCGGCCCTTTTCCCTTCTTTGGTGTTTCCGAACTTCAGTACCCACTGGAGTAAAAACATTTCACTGCACAGTACAGAATATTGCAGTACGTACTCCGGGAAATCGAATGTGGACGGGGACCACTACGAACAAAAAAAAACCTCTTCCAATCCCTTACAGCTACCAACAAAAGGGTTCACCTCCGTGGTTCACTACCATCGAGGAACGTATGTCCCTGTTGCCCGATAAAACTTACGAAACCGACGGTCAGTTTTCCATCCGGTTGGCACATGTTTCAATTATCCAAATTATACGCTCGCCCACCTCGAATGCACCGATGCTTGTGAATCAATTCGTCGTACACGGTACGTACGTAGTAGGGGTTTTTGCTTCCTCCGTGTACGTCTGCCCGCGTACTTGATGACGCAGAAATTTTGACAGCAATTTGTAGGAAAACTGCAAACCGCTCGAATAGTTCCACCGACTAGCAGCAAACGAACCGACCGAAATCAATGTTG
>KZ063283.1:38867-58758 GCA_002091835.1 Anopheles maculatus
CGGTACGGCAAGCCGAGGAAAGTGTTAGTGTCTCCTCGCACTTGCCGTAAGAGACAGGAGTGTGTGTGTGTACGCGCGCGCGCGCGTATGTGTGTGTGGCTGTGTAACGGAAAAACCCGGGGCAATCGAAATTCGCAAGAAAAAAAACCGTTCGCCTTCGTGCCGTGTGCCGCAGTGCATTACAACGACGTCAAGATTTACTCACCGACGCCTTTAGACGCCTCCAAGGCGTTAAAGCTGGAGGACGAATTTACCGGCATGACTATGCCCGTTTATCCGTCAGCCGATAAAATGAAAATGAGTACACCCAGCTGCTTTCCCGGTCGATACAGCCCCACCTACAGGGGGCCCGAACAGATGCGACGGTGTATGGCGAACCCATCGGTAAGTTTGTTTTTTCTTCTAGCTGTCTGTGTGAGGAAAATTGTTTGTTTCAAGGAAAATTTAAAATTCTAATCAGAACTAGTAAGGAAAGATAAAATTGTAACACACTTTAAATGTTGACCTTTAACTGATTTGTTGCAGAAAAAAGCTTATAAATCATTTTAAAGACTTACTTTTCGTTTAATAAATTAAATATTCATGATGATACGGGCGAGTACGTGCAACCTTTACCCTTTTTTCGAATTTATAATATGCTTCAATCTTGATGGTAGTAAAGGTGATATTACTTTTTAGTTTTTATTTCTTTTGTGCTATAAATTATAATTTTAAAAATTTTTTTTGTAACTCTTAATGCGCCTTTATATTTTTTACAATGTATAATATGCTTTAATCTTCTAAGAAATTTATTTATTTATTTATTTATTAAGACTCTATCATGACGGCCAGACGCCATATTATCATCACCGCGAATAGACAGATATTATTTTCTTTTTTAAGTTCTTTTGAGCTATAAATAAACATGTTGAAATTATTGTTTTGTATCTCTTAATACCTTCGAAGCAATGTTTATTAATATTTGTATATCAAATTGAACTATACATTTGCCATACATTTGTAACGTACTCTGTACTTTTTACATAGAAAATACTTTAAAATTTAATGATTCTGATGATTGGAAAGTGTTAGCGTTAAGCGTCGAAGTCCTCCAATTTTCATCTTTTGTTTCTTTAATTTATTCGGATTTCCTCTTTTCAAGCATGATAAATTAATGGTTTTTATACAATTGAGTGATAGTTATGTTCACATACTAACCCAAAACTAATTAAATACATGATTATTTGACGCACAATCGCTACAGTTGCCTCGCTAAAGCGATATACCAAACGATTATCACCGTCACCGTGTGCGAATGGTGCGCTCTTAGTGAAATTTTCTCAAGTGCTGCAATTTATTATTTTCCTGCAGGCGGAATACAGGAAATGGATCACTACTACTTCCTGCCACCGGGTCACAATGCCCACTGAAGCGTAAAATCAAATTTTCATAAGCTATTTGGTCCGCCGGCCAGCCGTACCGTCGAACGGAACCGTGCGCACCATGCCTTACGTAAGCGTGTCGTGTGTACTAAGTGCAATTGCCTAAGAGTGTGATGTCCCCAAGCACGTCCGCAAGCAGGCGCCAGCTCAGGCTGCTCTAGCGTTGATGATAATGATGGTCGATTGTTGCACCTCCGCCCCCCCCTCCCCCTCCCGAATGGTGGGCAAGGGAACAAGGCTCCTTTCTCGATGGACATTTGGAGGCCGGATTGCCCTATTTTGGCGATGAAATAGCAATGAATAACCAATGCACACGGTGTTGTATGCCTACGCGTTGCAGTCGTAGAGGTAGAGGGCTGAAGTTTAGGGGTGGCCATCGGGCAAAAGTGAGATAAATATCAGCATAGAGGCGCACCTACCTTAGCCACAATTAGTGCGGGAATTGGTCAGCCCGTAAATGTCTCTCTTCTCGCTTCATTAGCAAAATTAACAAAATTAATCAATGTCTCCCACTGCGTACAGCCGTCAATCTTCGTCTTTCCGCAAGTGTGTCGGTGGTTCAGGTAATAGAGTTGAGCGCCAGCGTCAAATCGGTTCTATGTTAGGAAGGATTTTTGTAGTTTTGGTTCGGGTTTTTAGAAGAAACAATCAAGCTCCAACGAAGGTATTTTACGGACGAACGACTTTACATGTTGTACTGCTTACTTTAAAAAAATCGTGCATGGTTCTATTCTCCCTTAAAAAAGTCTCCTAATTAAATAAAGCTAAAAATATAGCGAATAAATCTTTTATCCTTACACCCGGCCATCCCAAAAAAAACGTTGCGGAATTGTTGGCGCCAGCAGATCGTATAAAACAAAACAAAAAACAAACTAACCCACATCACGAAGACACGTTTTCTCCATCAAGTTGCGGACTGGCGGAGTGATATGTTTCGATTTTGGACACCATTTTCCCGCATCAACCCGTAAAGTTTCATTGTCCGTTGAGCTTGGGTCGGGCATGGGTCCGATTTATTGTCCCACTAAATTGATATTTCGGACTTTAATTTTTGCGGACCGGTGATTTTTGATGTTCGGTACGTGTCCGTCGTCCGTGCCTCACGTTTATTGGGGTGTAACGCAGGCAAGTAAATTGCAGTTTAACAGTACGCTGGGTACGCTCTCGTACGCCATTTGTCAGCACGACCGCGAAATAATTACGCAGCGATGGGTGGTTTTATTAGGTGATTCTGACAACTGCCCCGGATCCGGAACGTGATCGTCGGTAATCCTTTGCTGGTGATCCCTTTTTTTTGCTATTCAAATCAATCGCGTGTGTTGCTGGGATGCTGTACGATAACAGATGGCTGAATAATTCAATTACAAATTGTTATCAAAATGTGCTGGAAAATTCACAGCATGAAAAACAAAATGTGTCGTCTAAATTCGTTAAAATTAGTGCTCCTAGTATAACTTGGTTAGATAAGATAAGCTAAAGATAGATAAGATAGATAAGATTCATGAATCTTAATGTAGCTTTGAACTGAATGAATGATTATGAATCTAGATTTCAAAGATTCGAGAATCTTCAAAGCTTTGTGAATCCTAAAAATTCATGAATCCTCAAAGATTCGTAAATCCAAAAGATTCGTGAATTACCAACTATTCATGCATCCTCAAAAATGCATAAATCTCCAAAAAATCAATTCTTTTCGCATCTCGACTTCAATTTTGACGCGTTCTTGCATGAAGTCCTGTAAGGAATTTGTTAGGAACACTTTTCGAGAGATGCTAATAGGATGGTACGCCAAGAGAACCAACCTAAATACATATGAAAATATAAAAATCGAAAAATGGAGAAAAAACAGGGTTTTCTGGTGGCATTGTTCGGTCGTACGATCTTGGTCGTTCAGAATTTGTATGGGATTTGACAGAAAAGGTTAAATGGCATTTTTGGGTTACAGAATTTCATCCAAAAATGCGTTGAAGTTGATGTCGAGATGCGTAAAGAATGCGCAAAATCATGATTTTTTGGTGATTTATGATGTTTAGTAATCTTTGGGATTCACGCATCGTAGAGGATTCATGAATTTGTGAGATTCACGAATATTTCGCGAATCGACTCGTGATTTATATGACTCTTTACTAAAGACTCATATGAAGGACGCTCGTCATAAAATTCACTAAGCACAAAACTAAATGTTTGTGATCCCGCCTCCATGAGCAAACAGGCTTAGATATGGCGCAACCTAGGACATCTGTGGCATACACTACACACTTGCTTGCTCACTACGTTTAGATAATAAAAAAAAAACATAATTTAAAGATATAAAAGCATTATTTTGATGTAAAGAAAATTATAGTATAATCAAAACATTTTACTTTCCATAACTTATGCGCAATTGTACTAAAATCTTTTGCATACACTTTCCATTTTTCAGAGTCGATTTCTGGAGGATGCATCGTTGATGTGTAACTCCTGGTCACCTAGGCACAATGTAAGTATATGCGCAACTATTTCCACCTAAATTTCACCTACCAGTCTCCTCAGACATTCACCTCGTTGGTCATGCGGGTATGGGTGTGAGCTAGCAGAACTAAACGTTTACGATATCGGCCAAACATAGTTAGTGAAGTTAAAGTGAATAAACAACAGCAAAAACAAAAAAGGTGTAAAGTTTCCCTACCGAAGCGCACACTAGTTTGCCATCGTCGTGAACATGTAACGAGTTGTACAAAAACGGAAAAGCCCCACCAGTTTTCCATGGCTCCACTCGCATTGGAGGATTCTTGAAACGCGTCTAAAAAGGTCTTCTACCACTACACCCCAAATACACATGACGGCGACGGCTAGCGAACTAACAGCCCTTGAAAATGTTGAGGTTTTGTTTTTATTTTTAACCTCCCTGGCAGCTTAGACTTTTGCTTCGGTCACCGGTGAATGGGAACAAAAAAACGTGCCCTGTAGGGCCTAAATTTACTCAACAGAAAGAAAACAAAATACACACACACACCAACAAAACTTGTTCAAACTTGTTCGGCGTTTGCTGTTTTTGCTTGGGAAGTAAAGTTTGCTTGCTCTTCCTGTGTACTTTCGTCCTGTACCGAGCATCAATCCTGGTTGCTTCTTCCGGCTTACCAGCAGCACCGTATCGATCGAATGCTTTCGTATACTACGAACCCAAAATGGCACACATGCAACAACGCCACGTTGGAGAAGGAACGCATTCTTTTTTTGTTTCTCCTTGTGGAAGGAATAAAACCGGTAGAGAGATCTCTGTCAGGTTTTCCTCTCGACAGTTTGTTATTGGATTGGGTGTGAGTGTGTATGTGTGACGGGTTTGTATTATCCTTCCTTTTTTGACAACGTTTTGCAGTCTTATCAGGTTTCTTATTGATTACTGTAATGTTTTAAGTGTCGTTTGATCGAAAATGTCGTTACCGACTGTCATCCGGGCCGAGAGTTGACATTTCTCGAGTGGGATAATGTAAAGTTCTTTCCGGTGTTCAAGATGATTCTTATCTTGGCACACACACACCGATACACATGTCAAAGAAACATTCAAAGTCTTCCTATCCTCTAGTAAAGTATACGCAATGAATTCTGTAAGTACTGTACGTGCAGGACAGTACTGTTGCGAAGAAAATATGCAACATTTTACCATTCGTACCATGCTGTAGCTTTATAAACCTTTGAATGACACGTAAGATAAGCTTAAGCACTAATCGAAGTATATAGAAAAGGGAATAGGAAGCTGAATTAGTAAACCTACCTGTTATTACAGAGCTAATCTTATCATGGGAACTACATCTCACTTCCTCTACCTCAATTATAAACCGGAATTCAATTGAGCTATCCTTGTACGCCAAGTTAAGTAGCCCTAATGTCCCTTCGTGTTGATGAAAGCGAGCACTAGTAATGGAAAGTGTGAAAGTATACTAACTCTCACTACTCTCACTCACCTGACAGGTGTTGACAATCGAAAAACGAAAACAGAAAACAATGAGTTGACAGATTGATCCTAATGCTATCTATGCCAGTGCGGTGTTTGGGGGTACAAGCAACACTTACTGCTTTCTTCTGTTGGTCCACCTGTCATCGCGCTGGCATCTGGTGGTCATGGCCAAGATAGTCTTGGTTCGTGTGTTTTTTTGGCAGCAACGGTGACAAACAAACAGACCAAATGTCACGTGACAAACCGAAGCCGGCGACCGTCTATTGACATTGTTTAATGTTATTACATTATTTCCTGGAACACAGCGTGAACTAGCGAGCGGGCATGATATATGATGTCTCGTATCAAATTTGTAACAAACGAGCAGCCTACCATATTCGGCACCATATTCGGGAGTTGCTTTCCGGCAGGAAATATTTTCATTTGTGACAGGTGGTAAAAACAATAGCCCGGTCTACCAAACTAGCTGACCAACACTGTCACTCACATTCGTACTTCCACCTGCCAGCGGGCCTTCATAACTAATGATACACGGGGAAAAGTTTGATATGTAGGTAGATTTTTCTGTTTTCCTTACTTAACACATTACGATGTATCACCCCGGCCCTTTTCCCTTCTTTGGTGTTTCCGAACTTCAGTACCCACTGGAGTAAAAACATTTCACTGCACAGTACAGAATATTGCAGTACGTACTCCGGGAAATCGAATGTGGACGGGGACCACTACGAACAAAAAAAAACCTCTTCCAATCCCTTACAGCTACCAACAAAAGGGTTCACCTCCGTGGTTCACTACCATCGAGGAACGTATGTCCCTGTTGCCCGATAAAACTTACGAAACCGACGGTCAGTTTTCCATCCGGTTGGCACATGTTTCAATTATCCAAATTATACGCTCGCCCACCTCGAATGCACCGATGCTTGTGAATCAATTCGTCGTACACGGTACGTACGTAGTAGGGGTTTTTACTTCCTCCGTGTACGTTTGCCCGCGTACTTGATGACGCAGAAATTTTGACAGCAATTTGTAGGAAAACTGCAAACCGCTCGAATAGTTCCACCGACTAGCAGCAAACGAACCGACCGAAATCAATGTTGTAATAATAAGGGACAAAAATATGTTTCCAGTAGCAAATAATAGCCAGGACTTTTAGGGTAAAACGAGTACGCCCGGATCGCTTTGTGTCTTGCCCCGGTGGTCGCGTGTGAGAGCGGCAGCAAGTGTAAATAAAATTTTCCACCATACCTTTGATGATCGAGTCGAGCGACAGTGGTGGTGGGTTTCCGGAGGCAGAGGGGCGATAAGAAAGAGGGACACACACACACACACACACACAACCATCAAGCTGCAATTTCCCCCTTGTTTTCTCCCAAAAACCTATAAATACACCTGTTACAGTTGGGAAGTCCTTCAATAAAAATAAAATAAACTCACTGCGGAAAATAAACCATGATATAGAGCGGACCGGGCATGATGGGTTACGCTGTTGCACCACACACACACCCCCCGCCCTTCCTTCCCTTACCACACGGTGGGCTAAGAGCCGTGTTAACGACACGGACCCTTTTTTTTTTTTCGTTGGTTTAGTCGCCCTATACGCCCGGTCCGGAAATGGGTTCTCCACGGTATACGCGCGCGCTGTTCGGCTAAATCCCAAACCCGAAATGGGTTGTCCTTCGAGAGGAGGGTTCATCGATGGGTCGTTTTCTTACGAAAGGGCAAAGGGTGTGGGTAGACCGGAGGGGCGGAAAGACAAGGGCGAGAGAGGAGTTTTATTTCCCTCTGTCTTTTGCTCGATGATGATTTCTCGCTTTTGCCCACTTTTCCCGCACGGGCGTTTGCGGCGTAATGTGTTGTCGTATCTCGGTCCGATAAATTTTGTCCCAACAAAGCCTGGGGAAAAACGCACCAGCACGAGAGGTGATGGTGGGTTGCCCTGTACGAACGGGGTGAGAGATTCTTGACATCAAGTGCTTTTGTATGATAATTAACAAATTTATGTAGCACTTCGCACGATGAATGTCGATGTTTTACGTTTTTATGTTGCCGTATACCGTATTCCTTACCTGGCGGGCTAACGAGAAGCAAATCTTCTCGTCTCCTGCACATTCAGACATCAAAGGAAAGGATCTTCACGTATGAATAGAGGGACCTGGGAAATTGGTTGGTGCGCGATGTACAGCGAGGTCTGTACGAACCGCAGCAAGGGGCAACAATAATTGCCCGTAAATCATGGCAGGAAATTTTTCATTTCCTATCACCGGTAATTCGTCCAAACGGTGGTTCGGGGTAAAACCAGTGGGCACTCAACGCCTTCTGTCTGCTGATATCGATCTTACTACATAAACGGTTTTGCCGGGTTGAAGCGCTACTCAAAAAGTGAAAAAGAAAAAAAAAACAGCCTAATAATAACCTCAACTCCTTCACTGGACGTTCCACTTACGTGAAGTATATTGTCGTTTCCTTCCGACATGAAAGGGTACAGTAGGGGGTTTTTGTTTTTCCTGGTACACCTTACCCCAACAGTGGAGTGAGGGAAAACACAAAATGCTACTATCCTAACGAAGCATATGTTGCAGTTCAAACATAATTCTATCGCGACCGTAAGCCACTGTTGTACACACGGGGTGCTTTGTCTGTATTGTTTCGGTTTTCAGCTCGAGTAAGCACGTTGTGAACTAACTGCAGCCGTGGCGTGTTTTTCCAACGTTCGTAACAAAACGAGGGCAACATCGGCAACAACAAAAAAACCACAAATAACATCCGGTCACGTGGCTTGCTTTGGTCCGGCCGGTGGACAAGCCCTCACCGTCGTCCACACCGCTTCCGAATCGATTCGACAGGTTGGCATTAACGAAGTGCGGCATTTTCTCTCCACACTGCCTTCACCCGAACGAACGAACCTTCATCATCCATCTATCAAAAATCAAACATATGGTTTTTATGCATGTGTGTGTGTGTGTGTGCGTATTGAAGGACCCATCCACCTTTGTGTCTTGCGTTCGATGTCCGGGGATCCTTTTTTTCCCACCGAAAACGCACCGCGCGTGGTGGCTTACGAAAATTACAGCTGGGATTGCGCTACTCGTCCAAATTGGATCAAATGATTCCGTACGATAAACCTTTCCCGATGTCGGTGAAAGTTTCCCTTAAATTAGGATTACCATTGCTAATGCCAATCCCTGTGCACCGTAGTTCGAGCCAAGATTGGTTTTGGGGAGGGAAGGCCCCCGAGGTGCAAGAACGAGTATCGACGAACATATCGAAACCCTCCGGAGCTTGGGGTTTTTTGGTACGGCTCGGTTTGATTGAGGTTTACACGTGATAGAAAGTTGGATTTTCTTACACGCCTGGGCACGACGGCACACACAAAGTGCTCTCAAGAAATGACAAATTGGCTCAGGCAAAGTATTGGTTGAGCTGCGTAAAATCCGTTAACACGGTTACAACTGTTTAGAAACTCGGATAACCGGAAGGTAGGTTTTATTGGAGATATTTGGTGGTTTTGATTTCTTCTTTATTGTTCTGTTGATGTAGGATCGTTGTGGAATTTTATCCACTTGATTGCATACGCATGGTGCGAGTAAATTTGTCCTTCAATTGTTGGTTAAACTTTACAGTCTAATAAATTGACTGTGGTGATTGGCTTAATAATAGATTCGTTCGTAAGTCAGCTTTGTTGCGCGTTTTTTGGCTACTGTAGGCATCCTCAAATGCACGCTAGCCCGTCGTCGTCTGTTCGTACCATTCTCGTAACATAACCAGCCCTCCGGAGCCTTGCAAGTCTAGCTCGATTGTCATCGGTTGGTCTTCCACAAATATGGGGCCTTAAATCTTTCTGAGCAACTTTCTATCGAACGCGACTAAGAAGATTTCTTCAGTTTTACACAGAGTTCATGTCCCAGAAGTGTATGTGAGTATTGGAACTATGAATTTTCTATACAGTCTTTCTCTTGGCTGTAGTATGATCGATTGGCAGCCAGTAACGTTGAACGTTTCTCTAGATCGTTTCTGTTATCGATGCTGACTTGATACTTATTTACTTATCAGGTGCTACCACTGTTTCGCGGTCTTGGCCTGCTGCAACGATCCTCGATAACGCTCACGGTCTAGCGCCATCGTCTGCCAATCCAACATCCTGGCCATTCTTTCGGACGCATCAATGCCATAACACCATCCCAGTTTGGGCCTACCACGCCTCCTCTGTCCATGTGGACGGCCTAAAAGGACTTTATGGGCTGGGTCGTCCGGTGCCATTCTCATGACATGACCAGGGCACGATAGTGAGAACATCGTACCGTTCATACGTGAGCTCGTCGTTGTAACGGCTCCTCCGTAGTCCTTCCACAGAAACGGGTTCAGAAATTCAAAAGTCCATGTCTCAGAGGCGTATGTGAGTACTGGGACTGTAAAGGTTCTATGCTGCTGACTTGATGCTGTCTTAAAATAAATGAAAATATGGTAGAAGCGTAGATGCTGCTCTTGACTCTTGTCTTCTCCAAGATTTGCCGCAAGGAGCAGATCGGGCCAGTGCTTGATTTTCCGTTTTGGAATCTTCTCTAATAGTTTCCTATTATCTCTTCGACAAGTAGGACAAGTCTATCCTCTAGTATTGGGCGAAAAATTGTGTAGGAGATATGCAACATATCACAATACCTCTGTAGCTAACGTATCAGACTGCTAAAGAAGCCCTCGATTTCGCTAACTACCATTTCAATTCAGAGTTATATCGAAGCTCCTTGGCCCTGGAGCATGGTACGAGCTGGGACGTCCGGTGTCCATTTTCATTACGCGACTATCTCATCAGAGTCAAGCGAGTCTCATTTGTTGTAGAATAGTGAGATTTACGCACAATGTCCTTAAACACATACGATACCAAAGCTGCTTCTGAGCATTTTTGTGACTTGGAGGAATTTCTTGAAGGAAGAAGGGTACATATAGACGGATTGAGCACTGATGGCTAACCGCAACGATTTGTTTTGATGTTCTGTAACTCGTTTAATGATTTTGATTATATTGCAAAGGCAGCTACATCCTCAAGCTATTCCATGAACCCTTAAATGAGCCTCATCAGTACAAAAAATAACTGCGAATTTTAATGGCTGTCTAATAAACCAACAGGCGACCCTGTAACCCTGCAGCTCGTCATCGTTTGAAAGCATAAAATTTTTAGCACCAACAACGTAATGTCGAATAAATATCAGCCAGCCAAACTACCATAGTTCAAATCGTCCATCGTCTTCCAGCCTTAAAATCTACCCTTAAACCCTTCCTATCCATCTGGGTTATTATTATCTCTTGCCCGTTAAACATCCGTACCCTTCGAAAGGTACAACAACTGGAAAAACGGGGTAAATCCCTCTCGCTGATTGTGAAATCGAAATGTGACAGGTTTTGAGCACTCCCAACTCTCATCCCGGGCAGTGTATCAACCGACAGACAGCTGGCAATCTGGGTGGTAAAATTATTACAAGATAACTAATAAGCTTTCCACTCCCTGCCCCACCAACACGACGTATCCATCGCTTCGATTCGACCGCGTTTGCGCAAGGACTTTTGAGCCTTTTCGGTTCTAATGCCAGCAGCCCGGAAACCAGCGCCATCATCATCATCATCAGCATCACCACAACCGAAAAGTGACAATTAACCCTTTGATTTTGCTGCTCAAAAATGTTTCCTCTGGGACTGTTGACGTTAATTAGAAAGGCGTCAGCATGAAATTTGATGGTCAGATGGTTGGCCGACCAGCTTTTCCGTTCCGTTGAAGCGGATCGGCCTTGGTACCGGCAGGGGCGTTACACCGGGATGAAAATTTATCGTCCACTTGATGGAGGACCGAGCATGTGGATTATTAATTGTGTAGAAAATATCGTTTTGTTTCTCATTTAGGGTTTCGGGATGCAAACACCCCGTTCCATCCATTCTTTCCTTCTCCCTTACCCATCTGATGTCGGGCCACAGCTAAACCCGTAACCGGCAAACAACGAACCGAAACACATACATTATGCAGATGGATCTAACACTTTCCGTAGCTACGCAGAGTCACACAGTTTCATTCTCGTTTTGATCGTTTCGTTTGCAGGGAGACATATTTTCCGGTTTGAACGATGGAATTTTAAGCAGAGCGGAAGCGCTTGCCGCTGTCGATATTGGCAAGCATCAGAACAATCATCCACAGATGGCCACGCAGCTAAAGCATGACGTCATGTACCATCACGGGATGGGAGCACCTCCACAGAGGCCTCTACAGGTAGGTGATAGCAAAATACAGACGGGTTCGGCCGTGGTGCGTTTAGTTATTTATTCATTTATTTCGTTTCATGTTTTTCAATCACTTTTTATGCATTTGATTAGGTGAATGTTATGAAAATAATTATTTGGATGTTGGATGTAATTTCGATACGGGAACATACATTAAATTTTAATACGCCAGACAGTGCTTCGTATAGCATTTTCGTACAAAGCACCGGGCGCCTCCATGAGTTTGATGAAACACCTGTTGTATATTTATATTGGACTGAAAATAATACCAAAATGATATTGTAGTGTGACCAATAAGTTATAGCAAATATAATTATGTGTAGAGTTAAGTCTATTTGAAGAATATTACAATAATTTTAATCTATAGGCTATAGGCTATAGGAATCAATTTATATAAAAATCAGTAAATATTTAAAGTTGTTTGGATAACTCTGCTTAAAAATAATTTATTGATAAACGAACAAGTGAAGATTTATTTTAAATCATATTTATGACGAAATTGGATGCACTTTTTTATTTGCTAAATAGTTGTGAAAGTGTTTCAGAGTGTGTTTAATGATATAAAACTGTATTGAAATGCTCTTCGTCTAGTCAATAGGAAAGTTGTTATGTACAACAACTAAACCGGATGATTGTTCACATTCTGAGTGACAAATAAAAGAGAATTTAAACGACTTTCGATGCAATAAAGCACTTTATTCGGTTAAAAGATATTGCAAAGTATTTGATATGATTCAACAGCTGAACCAATAATTAGTAACAAATACTTTTTAACGTCTTGTAATAGCTTACAAAAATGTAATTTTAGAATAAAGAAAGATCAAACTCGATTTTGCAACTAAGAACACAATAAAATCTAGCATATGTTGATGTCGTTTTGTAGCAAATAACTGAAAATCTTAAAAAAAGCAGGATCATAGATCAAAACCTATTCGAACCGTTCTACCAAACAATGGAATGATTATAAGGGATGCTGCGGATAAAATTTAAGTAAAGGAAATAGAAGAAATAGCTGGCCAAACAAGCCCTCTCGAAGTTTTAGTGCCAACAGAGACCATGCAGAAGTCGACGATGAAAGCCGGAACACTAACAAAATAGAAGTATTACTTAAAAAAACATACCTGTTTAAATTTTAGCTGATATAAGCTTTTTGTTTCTTGGCCTAACGACCTCTTAGGTCATGCCTGCCATTTTTCGGCTTACTAGACTTATTGTTACCGGATAGTTGGATAGTCAGTCCTCATTATGGAGGAACGGCCCAGAGACTTAAACCCCGGTCTTGCCGTGTGAAGACCGGCGCCGCTGTCGCATTTACTACCGGGCCGCCCCTGGTAGACCGGGGCCGATATAAGCTTCTTTACGGAAACTACTCAATGTATTTGTAAAATAGTTTATAAATGATTCTCTAAATCATTGTTCATTATTGACAACAGTTGGTAAATCGATTGTACTTAATATGACTCGGCAACCCCAAGAGGTCTACCATTACCTGCTATTACTGAATGGCAGCTGGATAGTAAACGGAGATGGTCCAGAATTCAATGTCAGGTCCTGTCGTGGGCTACTGCTTAGACCACTGGACAGTCTTACTGACTATACTGATTACTGGCAAGTTAAGTAAATTCAAGTAAGTAAATGTTAGGAGACAACCTCTTGAAGTGGTAAATTAAAAGAAATAAAGAAAACGATGAGAGAAATTTTCTTTTAAACTATCGCCAAACTAAATCTTGTGTTTGATTGCTGTCTGAACCGATCCACCAGAAGCAATTACTCATTGTCTCGTTTCGTCTAAAGCACGAGCTTGCTTCTAATTACTAATCCCTTGTTGTGATTATTGTTTTAAGCAACGTTATCCGACTTACCATTTCGGAAAGATAAAGTATTCTCATCAGCAAAAATCATCACCAATTGAAAGGAGCAGTATGAACATGAGAGCAAATTGCATGATATCGAATAAAATCTATTACCAACCGTACGCCATAAGCGCGGGATTATTCCACAAAACCTTCCACAATAATTACAACCGATTAGAGGAGTAGCTTCTTCAATCGACTAGAAGCAGTAGTAATCATAGCCAAGCCGTAAAGCGACACAAACCCGGCACTAGTGTGCGGGTGCGTTAAATGTGGACCCGTTTTATAATTATCCTATTACACGTACCCTTCGGCAGAAAAACAATAAACACACCGGGCACGAACCGTGCGTTCGCCGCTTACCAGCTGCCAGCGGAGTTGGGCGGAGAGCATTGCCGTAAGATTGAAATTTAAACAATCAAACCAATCGTAATCTTGTGTTCATCGCCGGGCGCGTCGTCGATGATGCCGCCAGGCATCTATTGGGCCTTTTCATCGTTGCTGGGTGGATTAAAATAATTTTCAATTTCCTCCCGGCGGTTCGGTTTTCCGTACCGGTTTCCTCGCGCCCCCTTTAACCACTTTGCCGCCTGCTTCTGCTCCTGGCTCGCTCATTCTGTTTGGCCTTTGCTAACCACCGGAACGAACCGGTGGTGGTCGTGGTGTAACAAATGTGATTTTTGCCCTGGGCCATAACCACCCACTCCAACTACACCCATGTACGGTGAGGGGTGGGTGGAAAATCGCTGGAAGCAAATTGTGCGTTTCCCATTCTAATTTGCCACGATTGACGTGGCACGTTTCTTGCCCAAACGCGGTCGACTGCCACCGATCGAATCCCCCTTTGCAATGGGTGTTGCGTTTATGCTGTACTTGTTCAACACAACAAGTGTGTATGGGTTTTTATTTTTCGCTGGTAGCTTCCCTCGGTTGGTGTGGATGGTTGGCGATTTTTTGTTTTCCGTGACGACCCATACCCAAATGAGACACCAATGTCGAAGAAAAAAAGGAACTCAAATGTACGGTAGAATGGAAAGCAAGAAGTGTGTTAAACATTTGTAGAAGTAACGCATACGCGCATGGAAAGCGGGATGGGGAGAGTTTAGAGTGTTATAATGTTTCTGTCGGTGCCAAGCAGGAAGGTGGCCTTGCTGGTGTGCTTTGTCTCGAGGCAACTCTTGAATGTTTCCATCCGTTTCACTTTTATTACAATTACCTGCCTTCAATTGCCCAATCGGGCCCGGAGAGTTCGCCGGTCCAGAGGACTTCATCCCGTACGCAAACACGCAATTGAGTCCAAACAACAATGAAAGGGAACCGAAGGGAAACGAAACCTATTCACAAATTCCCTCGGCCCGCATCTCGGTCCACCATCTTCGGTCCGCCGGAAAGAAAAACACAGGCAAACTTACCCATTATTACCTTCGGGGAATTTGGAATGGGCAAGACTTTCCCGGGGTTGGTGGCCGTTCTGTTGTTTCCCCCAAAGGGCCCATTCAATGCATAATATAACGCAACAATGGAGGCTTCTTGTGTGTGCGTGTGTGTGTTGATAAAACAGTTTTCAAATGTGCTCCCGCTTATCATAAGCGTATGGGATGGAGTGTGCGGCCGATCAAACAGAACCACCTTGCTACAACGAGTACCCGTTGTAGATAGATTTGACTTGCAGTTTTTTTTTTGCAGTCGGTCCTTCTTCACACCGACCGGCTTACACCCGGCGATTGGTGTAGGCTGGAGGGTCGGGCCTCTAGAATCTGTCGAGCGTTTTGTGTTCCTATAGGTGCTTGTCTTTCGTTTCGGTGATTGTTTGCTTCCGAATCGCTTACCACGCTGTCCGGATGACGCGACAAACTCGCGTTACGACATCTCAATTCTCCCGTGGCATTGCCCGCGCACGGCTGCCACGTGTACGGCACGTGACCCACTCCAAGAGCAACACTCTCCAGGCACCATCCCCGACCCAGGAGTGTGAAGATATTTTGTTTCAATTGATATTTATGATTGTTGGTGTGCACCGACGTTTGCTTTCGTTTAGTTTTCGCTTAAAGCTGACGAGGAACGCATCCGGCTTGGTCTGGCTGTCGATCGACTCACGCTTCCTCTTCCCCGGGGCTGTAATTGATCACAAACAAAATCAATTACGGTAATGAGAAACAAACCTAAATTGCACTTTACATGACACCAGCATTGAAGCTGGTTAGAACCGAATGTTCGCACTTGCGGTAGGCTCGTATTTGTGGTTGTCCGCTCGCGCACACGGACGCTCGACGTCTGTCGCCGATTGCACACACAAATTTAACGGTAGGTAATGTCGCACCGTCGTTGCAAATTGTTTTATAGTTGTTTTTATTTCTCTTTTTTATCGACTGGTTAGGGGAACTGTGCAGGGCAATGAGGCAATGAATAGTGAAATTAAGGTTTCATGTTGTGAGCACTTGTTTCGTTAGTTGTTTTTATGTGCGTTTGGGAGTATGGGAAGGTTTAAGTGAGGTTGTAGTTTTGATGATGTTTTATGGAAGGAAAGGAAAGAATCGTATCTTCTTGGCATGCCTTTGCGATCACTACAAGCAGTTAGGAATCTTGATCTACAGCAGGACTCTAATACAATTTTGTTATAGAAGTTTATCTCTCTCGCGCTATGTGTACAGATTTAAAGGACTTAGGGACTGGGGTTTCATCTGTAATTCACTGCATTGAAATCGCTTTAAAAGACATTGGAAATAGACCATGTACCAGAATTTCTCTTGAACTGATAGTTTAAGGAAGGTTCCTCAATTAATTGATTGCATTCGAGAGTTTGTAACCAATGGCGTAGATATCGCCCCCCTAATATCAGGATTTGTTTTTCTTTATTGAAGATTAACCTGTCTACACCTACAGAAGAGACAGGTGTGGCAATGCATCTAGCACAGACCCTTGGAAATAACATAGAGTCTTGAGTGTTTTCTGTGAAGCATCTCTATAGAATGCTTGTAAACCTAACCCCAAACATCGACAAATCACTATGATCATGACTTGATCATGATCTTGAAGGAAAGTTTCTTTTATGAGAAATAACTGATTTATTACTTAAACAAACTTTTGATGCTAGTAATAGAAATTGAAGTTAGGCTTTTCCTTCCGTACCTAGGTCCAAATTAATTCCCAAAGTAGGGTTTTCGCTCAAACATTTTTTGTCTACGAGAAGGTTACGGCTGGCAATACAGCTAGGCTAACCTTCAAGAATAAAACAACAAAGGTAAAACTTGCACTCTCATTTCATTTTCCTACTCAGAGCTTTATTAACTATATTAGAAATAATGTAACTCTCAAAGTAGTAAAGCAACTGTCTGCGAATGTTTTTTACTGATAGGTTTTTTGTTTCCTCCTGTAAGTCCTGAAGACAGACATACTAAACACTACTTAACAAAATATTTGAAACAAACATGCGTGGTTATAAATGAAGGACTTTCTTTATTTAATTTTGATTTAATCTTTCATTAGTATTGTTTTATCCAACACAGTGGAATACGACTTGTGGATAATGGCTCGGGGTTATGGAAAACTCAAGACGATATACGATTCATAATTCCAACCAGATTTCTGAACCTTATCGTCCGAGAATCGTTATAAATAGTGTTGTTGCTGTGATTAATTCTAAGTCTTTTCGATCGATGATTGTTTGCAGTGCCCCTGGTTCGAAGTTTTGTAACTATAAAGCTTCCATGATTCAGGTTTTTACTCAGAAATTAAACTCATAGCATGAAGAAATGTGCAATTTCAGATCCTTGACCATTTTGGTTATAGTAAATAAGTACATAGTACTTATTATGTACACGTACATAGTAAACCTCGACACGGTGAGCTTAAAAATGCTTGAATAATTCTTTGTTGATGAGATTTGAGAACTTGGGACGTTTGGGTGTTAAACGGAAGCAGCGTCTGCCGTCTAAACACCTGGACTAGGTTTCGAATCTCATCTAAACAGTCTCTCTGTACGCTTGGCAGTCTATCCAGCTACGGGTAACATCAAATCAAGGAAGCCACAAATGACATGACAAAGACCTCTCAGAGTTGTAGAGCCAAAGAAGAAGAATAAAAGAGAACCAGTAAATATGAGACTCAATTGAAGACTGTTGACGAATTAAACCGATGAACGAACGAAACCAAAAGAAATACATTATATTATAAATCGTTATGATATTTTCCACATACGGATACTTTTACACTATTTATTCAACCCAAGAGAATTAATACATCCCTTTCCCTGTGTAGACTTTGTTTACCCATACGCAAATCTACATCCTACAAGAAAAGGAAATGAATAATTGTTTACATTTCCTCTGTTTATGCTTAAACTCATTGTTTATATCCAACAAAGCCTTCATAAATCCAACGCACAAATCATCGCCCGATACGCCCGATACCTCTCCTAGTCCCATATATGCACACCGAACCACACCCCGCACCAGCCACCAATCAATGCGTCTTGAAGATGAATCCTCGGGGCAACAACATTGGCAAGCTTTACAAAACGCAACCACAAAAGCCAAAAACCCAGGGAATGAAGCGTCATCGTCCGCCGGCAAGGGACAGAGCACGAAAGAGCGATGATGGTGAACGTTGTTCGGCAACCAAATCTCATCCCAGCCGCCCAACACACACACACACACGGGCCAAGGTGGATCATACTAATGTTGCCCGAATGTACTCCTCGCAACCTCAGAGTTGTCGAAAAGCATAAGCCTTCATAAATAAGTAATGAACGACGAAGGCACAGCGTCGACGACGTCGTTTTCACGGGGTGGGGCGGAGGTGTTCGGTGCCGGCTGGTACTGGTGGGGGGTTTTGGAAAAATCGATACCAGCCAACATGAACCGTACAGTCAGTGGAAGAGACCAACACGCTAGGAAGAGATGAAACAAATTAAGTGGCGACGCTTCTCTACTTCTGATTCGTTTCGCTAGAATCAACATGATCAGCAGCAGGCAGAAAGGATGAAGGCGTTGTTGTTGTTGATGATGATCTTCCTCGGTAAAGGTGCTCCAAGGAAAATCGCAAATCCCGAACGGGTGCACAAGCTGATTGGTTTGGGAAACTTTCATGAACGGAACAATGGCAGATTTATCATGGCAGATTTTAAAAGATGGCAACCAAAAGATGGCTAAAGTTACACATGTTGCGTGTTTGCTGGACACACTGGACACAGGCTACAGTGGATGATGGCTGGTAGATGATGATGATGAAACTGTTTGCGGTTCCTATTTGGTTGCGAACGACGTGCAGGTTTTGACTGTCAACCTTCACCGAACAATACATAATAACAATTCACCAGGTAGCGTATGCGAACATGTCGGTCCCTGTTGTGTGCGTAAATAAATCGATACCGTCGGGATGGTGGCATTTCATGCATGGGAAACAACTTCCATTATGGCGGTACATTTCCCACTTTCCCCAACCGTGCCGGGTCGGATCATCATTTGAATAAATCTATTCTATTGGTCCGATTCCGAATGGCTGGTGCGCGAAACATCTCCGGCCGGAAACTAATCGAAACGGGTCGAAACACCCGTCATCCATCCGGTTGCGCGGCGGATCCTTCGCGGTGAGTGGTGGGTGCCAGAAGCCCTTGGAAAGCCTTTTAGCATACCGGAAGCAGCATGTCGACAACGGGAACTCGGCAAAAACGGGGATGATTGGTCCGGAATGCGTCTGCGCGGATCTCCCCTTGCTCCCAAAACCAACCGTACCGTGCTTTCCGTGCACCGTGTATTGTGTCTCCTAGCATTGTTCAACGGCTCCCCGTGCATACTGTTTTGGGGCCGGATTTCTATTTGCTCTTTGCCGAGTTTGCGAGCTTCAGCCATTTGTAGCCATTCCGGAATGATGCGAACCCCGGAAATGGCCATTCCGATTGTGCTGCCAGTGCTGCGTTCGTGTTAGACCATTCCGTTCAATGGCATCATTCCCAGTTTCGATTGTACGCTTATTCTTTTTATCTGTTTTGGTGTGTTGTTTTTGGTCATTGTGTGGGAGCAGCACAAAATAGAGCACACCAAACACGCACCGAAATGGAATGATAAAAAAGCGGTAACGTAGCCTTAAAATAAATTGAAACAGAATCAAAAAGGAGAATGAATTTGGAGATGAACAGCAGAAAAAAAGAAACCGGAGGCGTGAACAAAAAAAGTGGACCTGCAGAACTAGAGGATAAGGGTGACCGTGCATGCCGTTGTTGGCGGTGATGGTGGCGACAAGTGGGATGGATAAAACACAGGCCAAAAAAAACAACTAGGCAAGAAAAAACAGCTCCCTTGTTCCCTGGTACCTTCGGTAGAGAAGAATTTATTTTTCAGAGCGGAAGAAATATCCACTTAATGAAAATATCATAACGCCCGGTTGCGATGGACAATTTTGGAATTGGCGATGAAAACCGA